>VWZY01001945.1:850212-876213 GCA_013399075.1 Chloroceryle aenea
TCGCGGCTGGGTTGCTGAGGAGGGCGGTGGCCGGCATGGCAAAATGAAAATTATTCCGATTTTGTGGGCTTGTTGACAATGGCAAGAACAAGCCCCCGGCCAATCACCAAATGACCACTGGTGCTTGATGGAGGCCCAGTGTCCGCTAGCTTCTGCGTGGAAGTGGGTTGAGGTGTGGGATGGCTGGTGCTAATGACAGTCTAATTTCAGTTTGTGGGTGTGCTTCCTAATAAGAAAACATCCTTCTAAAGTGCTTTTAAAATTCATTATATGTTCTGAAGTAAATACAGAGCACTGTACTCTGTGAAACTGAAAATTTAGAAGCTGAAAAGCCTTTATATAACAAAGAGGTGGATAGTACCTGGAGAGAAATCACTTCCCATTTGTCTCCACCATGGGTGTGTCTCTCCCACTCTTCCCTCTCAGTCCAGGTGTATATATAACCTGACATTATGCAGAACATTTACATACAAATGTTCTACATAATGTCAGGTTCCCCTAGTAAAGTCCAAGGTCCTTACTTTTCAGAGGCAATTATGACATTCCAGATTCTTGGGAAGGTCCGTTAGCAAAGATCAACTTTGATTTTTCCTTTTTAGTTTATATATAAACATATATGTGTAACTTTCATAAATAGCTCTTGTAGTAAGTTTTGTTACATGTAGCTAGTCCCTTGATATCCTGTGTAAATTACAATATTGTTATACTGCAGTTGCTGTACGAGGTAGTAATTTACTGGGTTAACCCCACATCTGTACAGCTGCATCAAGGTATATGTGTTCTTGGTTGAGACAAGTACTGCTTGCTTTATGCATGTCTGTAGATATCAGGTAGAATAGGAAGGAGATTTTAGTGAATATACTGGATTATTTGACCATATACTGCCTTAGCTAGGGAAAAATCAGTCTGCTTTTTAGAGTTTTTGTTGAGAGAAAAGTGATGTAAAAATGTGTGTAAAATATCTAGACTTGGACCTGGAAGCTGTGTTACATGTATGGAGTAGAGAAGATATTGTTTGTTTTCTAATTGCTATGTATATCATAAACAGTAATGCTAAAATAGTTAGGATGATATAAATGTTCTTTACAGGAAGTATATATAGAGGCAGGTAGGAAGAAAGCATCATGCTGACATCCTCTCCCAGAATATTTAATTTGTACTTATTGTTGGGTGAGTAAAATTCAGTTTTGCTTGCACTGCTGAGAAGTCCTGTGTGCACACTGGCCTGAGTAAACCATATGGGCATGACTTCCTGGAAGAGAACCTAATACACACTGTCCCAATTACAGCTGTTCATGAAATGCAAGAGCAATATTAGATATCGGAGGTTTTGGTTTCTAATCTTGTTCTGGAATAAGTGCATTGTCTGTTAGGCTGGGAGCACTGATTACCTAGACTTGCCAAATGCTTACATTTTATATGTTTATTCTCAAACTATGCAAATGGAAATAGGGAGGCTGGTTTTATTCCTAGGATTATGTGATTTGCGTAATTTCTGTGCTGTTGCTTTGGAGCGGGGAAAAATATGCCAGTTGCCTGCAGTTTAGGATAAAGCTATGAGGTCAGGGTGAGTAATAATGGCTGTGAACAATGCTTACCTGAAGAAATCAAACTAGAACTCAGGGTCACTTGGCTACCACTTAAGGCTGAAGAACAGTCTGGGGGCAACTGTGGCACAGGGAGAGATTAAAAGAGTGGACAAAAGCTGAGTATCATGTCAAAGAGTGAACACTTGGTAGGCGATATGGAAGCATTTTGACAAAACTGCATTTTAACTGATACGATGATAATATGCAAAATTAAATTTCAAGATCAGTTAGGCATTTTTAATCTGCTTGATTCCATCCTTAAAAGGAAAAGGAGCTCTCAATGTAGCTAAAATGAAACAAACTAAACAGAAAAATATTTATACAATAATATGATTTTTAAATATATTTTTTTAGCAACATAATATTTCATGTTAACCTTCAGGCTAGTTGGGATATTCACTTTCTGGTAGAAAGACTAGCATGATTTGTTAGTCATAGTACGCTAACAATTTCATAAAAGAAAAATACACTCAGTGTAATGTTAATTGAGTTAGCTAGGCTTATTTGGATCTTGTATTTGTTTCTCTGGAATTGTCCCGGATCAAGTAATTCAGATACAACATTAAATTAAACTCTTGTGTTCTAATACAGCTATTGTTATTATCTTTTAACCTCCAGTTATAAAAGGGTTGGCTAGTAGAAACAATAAATGGTTTTCTTGTAGTGGCTAGTTATCAAAAACTATCTTTACTTTCTGATTTTCTGGAGTGCTTCTCCATTTGTGAATATTGTAATGAGCACTCTCCTTAATAATTGACTTACAAAGTGAGGCTGTCTCCCAGGAAGAGTGCAGTCTCTTCCACAGAAATCCTCAAATCATCTGAAAAGCAGTAATCCAGAAGTAAATAGGGACATAAAGGAGGGGTACAGAACACCTAGAGCCAGCCCTGTGGTAGATGGGTTCTTTCAACAAGCAAGGTATTTTCAACTGCTGTAAGAAAACAGTTTTCCTGCCCTTAATGATTCAGAGTAGCACAAACAGGTTAGAGCAAGTATTGAGAAACTCTTAATTACAGCATTGATTTAAGGCAGGCAGTCCATACAGTCCAACATAAACAGACTGTAGAAAGCAGAGACATCAGTGTTTTAGCAGTCCATTTTCAGCTGACCTAATTTATCTTTCTCAGCTTTAGTCATCTCTCTCCCATAAAACAATGCATACTTCATCCTTTGAAAAACCAGCCTGCACTTTTATTAAACTGGTATTATCCTGCTTCTGATTTAAACTATGTAATTTCCATACAAGCATTAGTATTTGATCCTGCATAATTAAGATTATGAATAATTATCCAGAATAATTAATGGGCCACTATAAGACAACACAAATGTCAGTAAAAAAAATTTTGATAACTTTACCCAACTTACATTGATCATAAAAATATAAATATCGTATGAGAGGAACTCGGGTCAGGCTGTGTATTGATGTGGAGGCTGGAGATACGTGGGTAGTGGAAGGCAGGTAGCTGAAAGGTGAAACCACCGTGTACTGAGTAGACTGAATATTAAATAGTGAAATTTCTGAGTAGCTTATTCTTTGGTAGAATTTTCAATATAGTAGCAATAACCTGGTAATGAAAAAGTGGTATCTTGGAAATTGGAGACTATTCAAATAGTACAACTTTTCACCTATGTGTTGATTTCGATTTGGTTTAGCTTTTAGTATTCAACCTATTTGTGTTTGAGTTTCAGAATATTTTTAGAAATTTTGACAGGTGATTATTTAATATTTTCTTCATCTAAGCAACGTGGCACAATCTCCATTGTAAATAGCTGTATATTTGGTATGAGCTCATAATTAATTTCTTATACTAGAAGTTTGGGGTTTGGAAGGAAGTTTGGAAATACTAGAACTATTTCTTTGTCTAGTAATTATTGTTCTGAATAGGTAGCTATTTGATGTTGGCTTAGTAATTAAACTGTTTAAAGTGCTTGTTTAATTACTTTCAGCTCAGTCTGACAGATGCTTATTTTCTCAGAGCTGATGATTCAGACTGCATCAATTTTCCCTGGGGAGAGCGAGTGTGCACGTGTTTTTTCTTGTTTTGAGCCCTCTTCCTTTCGGGATAGGCAGCAGTGAATTCCATCCATAGATAAGACTTCAAACCCCATGATTCCTTGGGACAGCATGCGCTGAAAGCTTCCAGTTGTCAAAGTGTGGTGGAGAGAGTGGTCGACTATTTGTCATACACCAAATCTGAAAGAAGAAAATAAATATACTGTCATTTTGTTGAGCTTTAAATACAGAAAATCCAAAGGTAACTGTTCCTTAAAAATTTCTGTGTTGACTGTGTGGGTTACTGCATGCAAATGGAGCTTCTATTGCTATGGGGATATAGGTTTCCTGCGCTGGACTGTAAATTTGTACAAATACTTACACCAGCAAATAATCAAGAGGTACTGCATATTAGTCCAACGTTAGATGTTGGCTGGCCTGTCTCTCAAAGTAATTTAGTATCCGGTGTTTTTTCATTCAGGCTGGCTTCATTAAAGGTAGGTGTTGACCTTGACAAGAGGGTTGAACCATGCAGTGATTTTTGCCTTTAAGAAGCAATATGAAAATGAATGTAGATTACGGTCCTTAGGATAAAGTTCAAAAACAGCTAGATAAGTCAAGGTACATATTTGAAGCCAGTGCTGTGCTAGCCACTATAGATAACCTGGTGACTAACTGATTTAAATATACTTTAGTGACAACAGATTTTTAACATTTTGGCTGCGATGTTTTTCTCTCTGAATATATTTTTATACTGATAGCTCAGAACCAAGGGAGGCATACCTGTAATCTTTTTCTCTCTCTGATATAGAATCATCAGTAATTTTATGTAGCCTTAGGAGTAATAGTGATTTTGATAGAAATGAAGCTAGTGGCAAGCTACGCAGAGCTTGGCATTTTACGGTTTACTGCAGTATTGCTTTAAACTGCCTCACAAGGCTTTCTGCACCCCCAGCAGCAAAGCTGCCTGTTACAGATGCAATAGTTCACTCCATTCTTCTTAAGAACTTGCCTTAATGTTGCCTTTCTGCACAGTCTGTTCATGAACCTTTGGTGCTAGTTTACATATTGTGCAGGTAAATAAGGAGCATGAGCAGTAACTTAATTGATAGCAGAAACCTGTCCTGACATTCATTTTAACTAAAATTCTGTCTGTGGCTCAGAAGAGATTTAAAAGAAAGAAAAAAAGAAACAAATGTTAAAGATACCTGAAAGCTGTTGATGTCAGAAAGGAAAGGGCTGTCAATTTCACTCTGCTCCGTTTCTTAAACAGTTAACTGATTTGGCATAACTTTGTTACATTAAAACAATAGTCCTAAAAAATGCAGTCTTAGTAATTTACATGTGATATGATTAACTCAACAGAAATGCAATTAGGTATTCATCAATAACCATCTTTGACATAGTTAAGTGATTTGGGGCTCATTTAAAATACTTTTCAGATTTAGAATGATCTCTTCAATTGACTAAAAGTCTGCAGGATGTGGCCATTCCTATTCTAGTTTCCTACAATTGCTGTTCATTGATGTCTATATGTGCATTACTACTGTGTTTTAAAATAATAACAAATTAGAAGATCTGTCCTATTTCTCAGGAAGCACCTTTTCTTGCAGATGCAAGACTCAACCATTCTAGATAGATTTACTGTTTAAAGTTTAAACTTATGTATTGATTTAGCAAATTATTTTCATCACTAGTCTTATGCATATAAAGATGGCTTTCTAAATGTGGCATGTCGATATTTTAAGTCTATTTGCCCCATTTTATTTTTCATTGTGAAAGCATCAGAAACATCATAGTCTAATAATACCTTCCAGTTCTGCTCATTTTGACTTTTTTTTTTTTTTTTCAAATGAACAAATTACTGATCACTTCATATATACAGAAATGCAGCGAGTAGAAATACCTTTAAGGACAGGTCTGGTTTGATGTAAAATAGCGTTTTACACGTAAAGATTGTAAGGTCACTGAAGGAAAATACAACACTCATTGGTGGCTTTGTACACGAAGCGTCTCCACATCGCGCCCNCGGCAGAAAGAGACCAGAAAACGATTGTGCAGCTAAGAACCGCTCATGTGTCAGTGCGAGATTGCGCGTGTGCTTTCTGTCTGATAAACTGAAATAACTGAAAGCTTGTTTGTTAATTAAGAAAAATCGGTACCCGTCTCCTTTAAAGGTCCCCTAATAGAAAAGGGGGTGGAGAAGAGTAAAGACTGGTGTCTTTTTAACCTTGCTGAAGGACGCAGCAGTATTTATTGACGTATGCAAATAACCAGGGGGAGGAGGTGGAGGAGGGTGCTTGGAAAAACAGGAACCAGAATCAGTTTCTCATTGCAGGGTGAGAGCTCTGAGTTCCGGTGTAAGAGAAAAGAGACGTGGCGAAATTGCTGTATATCTCTGCCCTATAAGCACATCTCTCATTTAGACTGAAGGGTAACAAGGCATCAAAAAGGGTGAAGCATCTTAAATATTTTAAAGGCAATCTATCACGATCAAAGGTTGCATATTGCTAAATGGGGGAGGGGGAAGATTACGGGTTTGCCTTGCAATTTACTGTAGCATAGCACTAGGAACAGGATGAGATTTTTGGCCAGCAAATGATTAAACCAGCCTCGTTTGTGATATGAATGACGATGTTAATAATCTGTCTTTGTGGGTTTTTTTTCTCCTACTGTTTCAGCTACGCAAACCATGCAGGATGATTTACTGATGGACAAAAGCAAAGCCCAGCCCCAGCAGCAGCGGCAGCAACAGCAGCAAGATCCAAACTCAGCAGAAGCCCCCTCTACACCCATCTCGTCGGAGACACCCAAACCAGAAGACAGCAGTTCAGTGACTAGTATCGGCACATCGGCTCCTTCCCAAAATAGCAAAGAGAAGATGCAGATGGAGTCTCCCATTTTGCCTGGCTTGAGCTTTCACCAGCCTCAACAAGAACCTGCAGCCGCCACCTCCTTGTCTCCCTCCTTCGGCAGCACTTGGTCTACAGGGACCACAAACACAGTGGATGATAGCTTTTTCCAAGGGATTACTCCAGTCAATGGGACAATGCTTTTCCAGAATTTTCCACACCATGTCAACCCTGTATTTGGTGGCACTTTCTCACCTCAGATTGGCCTCGCTCAGACTCAACACCACCAACAGCAGCAGCAGCAGCAGCAAGCTCAGCAGCAGCAGCAGCGGAGGTCACCTGTAAGCCCTAATCAGGCACCTTTTGCCCAGAGAAATGCTGCTTACAACCATCAGCCCATCATGACCAGCAAGCCGTCTTCCTCCTCTGCCTCCTCTTCTTCCTCCTCCAGCTGGAATAACCATCAAAATGCAGCTTGGAGTACACCTTCCAACCCTTGGGGTGGGCTGCAGGCTGGTAGGGACCCTCGAAGGGCAGTTGGAGTGGGGGTCGGCGTGGGAGTGGGGGTCGGTGTACCCTCCCCCCTCAATCCCATTTCACCCCTTAAAAAACCATTCTCCAGCAACGTCATTGCCCCTCCGAAGTTACCACGGGCTGCACCCTTAACCCCCAAAGCCTGGATGGAAGACAACGCATTCAGGACGGACAATGGCAACAATCTGTTGCCTTTTCAGGTAAATGACTACATACACCTTCTACGTGGTGACAGCTATCACAAGCTTGTGGTTTTGGCAGGGGTATATTTCACGTTGCTGTTCTACCCTAGAGGCGTCTCTGTAACTTATGCTTGCATCAAATAGGCACCTTATACTAAAGAAGTGTTGATCCTAGGGAGTGCGTAAACAAATATTTCAAATTCTGCCTTAAAGTTTATAGTCTTATTTTTCTTGTAAGTTATTCTTAAATGTGACAAGGCTTCCTTTTTTTTTTTCTTTTTTCTTTTTTCTTTTTTCTTTTTTCTTTTTTTTTTTCTTCTTTTTGGTGGGATTTTGTTTGGGTGTTATTATTAGCATCTGAAAGGTAGCATCATGAAAAGCAGGTTTGGCAGACTATGTTCTCTTGGCGCTGTGTGTTAATTTTTTTTCTCGTATCTTCCCATATGTGAGAAACAGGAGATGTTAAAATTGCTGGCTTTAGTTTTCTAACTGTCCTGTTAATTTTAACCAAATATGCTTCTTGACCTGAAATCCAGTTAATTATCACCATAGAAATAACTAATCGTCCTTACGTGGTGATGGGATTTAATGAGTTCACATAAGTTATACATATGGAAAGTTCTATATGTCTGTTATGTATACTCTGCTGTCATATTCACAGCTGACGTTTTGAATACATCTAGAAGCAGCATGGGTATGTATGGAAAGAGTGGCATTATCTGTCCTTTCCAGTAAGGAGGTGTCTAATGCAATTGACGTGATTTGGAAATGGCAGGGAGATATTTTATAAAATAGACCATTTTATGCTGTTCAAAATATTCGCAGAGAAAAGAGACAATAGGACACGACCTTCAGAGCCATATTGCAATGGAGTCTATTTACTAGCTACATAGCACTGAAATATTTAAAGCTGCAGTGCCCTTCACTGTTTTTTCTATGACGACAAAGCAGATCAATTGCAGCTGAAACTGGGCCACATAGAAGATTTGCAATTTTAATGCAGAATGAAAGCTGTCATGGTGTGAAATCCATTTTAAGTTGAAAAAAGCAGAGCAAGCACTTGTAGTTATATCTATATAAGGTGAATTCTAAATTTCTTCTCCATTAGCTTTTTTTTTTGCCTCAGACAAATTGAAATTTTGTGTTGTGAAATCATTTGTATATGCTTTGTGTTTAGGCAGTAATTTTCTCAGCAAAGTATGAAGTCTCAAACATTTTAAACTACTTAGTATGGTAAGAATTGCATGTAGATTGACACTTAAGATTAGAAACAAAGTATATAAAAAAATATCAAACCTCAAACCGAACAGCCCTCCCTCCATTACTTTAAGAAATTGTGGAATACATGCATCCCTCTGCACTTTCCAGTCACATTCAAAGAGGGCACCTTATAGTCAGCCTTGAAATCTCATTTTGCTGCTTCATTCTGTTTAAAGGGAGAGTTGCTAATTTTTTATTGGCTGCCCTAAATGAAGGCGGAGTGGCTTCTGTTGAGCTGCTGGTCAATGTGTCAGAAGCACTGAAGTCTGGGGAAAGATTATACTTTAGACATGATATGCTGAGTGAAACTACAGCTTTAGACAGAGCACCAAAGCTAATGAATATAGCTCCCAGTCATTTTTTAGGAGTGGTAAATGTGTTTTAATTAACAATTATTCTTTTATTTAAATTGTCTGCATGTAAGACATTAGAAAAGTTGAAAAAAACTGATTTAGTAGGGAAAACAACAGTAAATGGTTTTATTTCTCTGGTTTGGTCAGTGAGATAAATCTTCAATTTATCCTTATTAGCCTTATTATTGCAGCTGTCAAGTGTTGCAAATTAAACTAGCAGGTATTTAGTTTTCACTAGGGAAAAAGGTAGATAAATGTTTTTAAAGAAAAGTTGCTTTGATTTTAAAGTTAACATTTTGAACAGCAAAGGTATTAGCCAATACGTGAATTTGCAAACTTGTTTTCTTTCTGAACTTGACCTGCCATTTTCCTGTTCAACTGAAAGCAAGTACTTAGACTACTCTGAGCACCATCTGGAAGAAGTCTGATTTCAGAGACTTGTACAAGTTGTATTTTTTTTCCTGTAAGGTTATATATAATACAAGCCACCAAATTTTGCATACAAGATTGTAGTCTGGATTAATGTTGATTGCTTCTGTACTTAAAAAATGCCAAAGAAACCTTGAAACCATGCTATTGATAGGAGGCAATGTTTAGATACATCGATAAAAATGAAATGCAGAATCATATAAGAGTTTAATATTTGCTGCCTGGGTTCTCGTCACCTTCCCCCCCAGGCCTTGTGCCCGGTCCCCCTCCACCATTCTCCCCTCAGAAATTCAGCAAGATGTTTACCCAGTAAGTTCTGCTTGTCAGCACTGTCAAGTAATTCTGGCAGGTTTATCCATATACATCTGCCACCCTTCATAACTGAGCATTTTTTATCTGCTTCAGAAATACATTTCAGGAAACTTACTAGCAGTGCATTAACACACATTATCAAGTTCTTGGTGCTAACCTGTTCTTTTATGTTGACATTTTAAGGTTTTTTTGAATTAATGGTCTATATAAGATATTAATGTCAAGATGTTCTAAGTAAAAAGAAGACTATTAATACATTTACTGGTTGAATTAACATCGGTGATACCTATTTTTTTAATTCAGACCTTTGCAGTGATCACAAATTTCAAGCAGAAAGCTGCTACAATCTGTGTTTGTGTTCTACCTCTCTAATATTTGAAGACAGCTGATACTTAGTTACTGATATATCTAGTTCTGGGAAAAAAATGTTGAATTTGAAAATGTTTCTCTTAAGAACATCCATATAAATCAATATGCTGGATGTCTTCTTCCCTAATTTTGTTTAATATGTTAGTGCACCTTGTATGTCAAAACCATACTAGACAGCTGTCCCAAAGAGTTGTGCTGCAGATCATCAGATGTTTAAAATATCAATTGGTTGGAATTCTGTTGGCCTCTGTCCTGTGATTGGTATTGATGGGCAACTAAAAATGCTTTGAAGGAGACCGTTTTCATGTATTTGCTGAGGGAGTTTGATTGCACTGTATATAAAAATAATTGAAAATACAAAGCTGATAGTTGAAAGGAGGGAGAAAAGAAGTGATTAGTCTGGAATGAAAGGTAGGAAATAAAAGTTGGATATAAGATCACAGGAATAAAGGTGGAACAAGGCCATATATCAAATATAGAAATGTGGCCAGTTTGTTCATCTGAATATTCCTCAGCTTCTGAGTGATTCAGGTGAAGGTCCTCTGTTGTGATTGTCATGTGACAAGCAGTGGTGTTGTGATCCTCATTTCTGGGATTTGAGGCTGACATTAACTGTCCTTGGGATCTGGACAATCTGGGTAACGATTCAGTTCCTTTTCACAGCAGGGTGGTGGGCCCTGTAGAGAGCTATTGTCATCTTGTGCTTCCAAGCTGCTCGCAGAAGTCTCTTCCTTCACTTCTCTCGGGTAAATAGTGCGTTTCTTTAGGCTGTGGGCCACATGAAGATATTGGGACACAGCTTGTGGGGTTAGGAGGATTGCTAGTGCCTGAAATAGACCTTTGGGAGCGTGGATAAGAAATTCTCTGTATGGCAGACAAGATAGAGAACGAATTAAATGTTTGTAGACCAGTATGCTAAGTAAGGAAGTCTATTCTGTGTTTTTTTAATAACAACAGCATTGTAAGAATTTCCCAGAAAGTGTTCCAGGATTTATTATTTTCTGAATAATGTTCTTTAGAAACTGTGAAAAGTACTCAATTCTAAGTTTTAGATGTAAAAATTTTGGTGCTTTGAATATTCTTGCATACATCAAGTAATTCTTGGTGGCCGTACTGATAAATAACTTCTCTAGCAGAAATAAATAAGATGCTGTTTGTTGTGGATGCAGATAGTTTTGCAGATAGTTTAACATGCTCTCTTTTTCAGGGAGACTGAGAAAGGTTTTTTGGTGGAGGCAATTTGATGTTTGTTGTTTTCCCTCATTGATTTCATTAGGCATTACTCTGGATCCAGGTAAAATTATAAGCTAAATTTAGAAACCATATACAACTTAAATATTTCATACCTAAAATGCAAATAGAAACATGCACTGAGCTTGTGTATAAGTATGTATGCATGAATATATATTTTTACATTTAGGTAGAGATACATTAATTAGTAATGCATTAGAAGGCATGAGTACTCTGTGTTGTACTATAAACACTGTAGTTATTTGAGTGAAATGAAGGGCAAGGGAATGACCACTGTATGTTTATAATTCCAGTATGACTTTTGGTTGATGATTAATAGACAGTTCCTTAAGAAACTGCTTTTTTAAAAAACATTTAAAGCTCTTCATGCCTCTCATATTACATTCTGGGCTCTGGCTTTTTGGAAGCAGGTAACCATGCTTAGTATTCTTACTGGTATCTTGAAAACTATTTCTTGATGTGTAGTGTAATCTTATTTTTTCTTACATGATAACACACAAGTACTGGCAGCCTACAAATATATAAACAAACAAAAAGACCTAGTTGTTATTGAAGTAACTTAACTTCCTCTCCTTTTTTTTTCTTTTCTTCCTCCTCCTTTCTTACATGCTTCTGTTGTTTCTATTAAGTAACACAATAAGTAGCCTGATTCTGAATATTAAAATGTGAGAACGCATGTCATGGTGTATCAATAATCTTCCAGTGTAACAGGTTGTCCTGGTTTGGGTGAAAACAGGCCTCATTCTGTTCAGGTACAAGTAATACCGTGATGTTCTAGCCTTAGCAGTATTGAAATACTTTATGATTTTTGTTAGACTTCAAATTTTATTAAGTTATAAATGTCTTCAGTTTTCAAATTAATTAAAATACTGTAACAGTGTGGAGGAAAAAGCACATGACTTTCATATTTAAAGTATGATGATCTGATCAATAATTGTGTATTGATTATAAGTAACCAACTGCATCATAGATAAGCTCTCAAACTTAGTGAAGGTAGAGCAAAGGTGTGAGTTCAGTATGTATGCAGTTGATATTCTGAGCAACACTGTCTAGGCAGGACTTCCTTAAAAACATTAAAGGTATTAATATGGTACAATAAATCAATACTTTTGTTGTAGACCTCCTTTGGGAGGCAGGGTGAAGGACATGATAGTTCATTTTGCTATTTTCTTTCCCTAGTATGTGTGTGCGCGTGTGTGTGTGCAGGTGTGCATTTGTTTCTCTGTGTGTGTGTGTGTTTGTTTTGGTGTGTGTTTTTTGTTTGGTTTTGTTTTTTTTTTTTGCCTAGAGACTGTTCTTGTGAACTGAATGTAGAAGGAGAGACCTGGAAAAGTAGTATTTTCCTGTTCCAGGTGATTTTGGAAGAAGAAAATATGAGTTTGCTGAGTAGATGATGAACGTTTTCATTTCTTAAAAATGGTAAAATAGCTCTCCTGTTACTAAGGAGTGATTCCTGGCTGAAGCCTACCACAGGGAAGCTAAAAGGTATCACTTAAAGTGATACTTAAAGTGTATATATTTGAGTTTTGCTTGGACTGGGTAGACTGCTGTGTTTTCAAACTTTTAAATTAGGCTGAAAGCTATACTAAAACTATCCAGTGACGATCTTTGAGAGAGATTCTAAGGCTGTCTGGCCTTTTATGTTGTGCTTTTTCCTACTGATCACTTGAGATAGTGTTACAAGTTTGAGAAATCTGTTCATAAATAAAAGATGTTTGTCCTAGAAATTAAATCAAAACATTATTCCAAATCGTGGCATACACTCCCACAGGAAATAAAGACCTTTACAAACTTCACTGTTTTTCCCAAAATCAGCATGCTGCTTTGTTTTTTGCTTTTATCAGAGTAACATGTAATAATGTTTTTAAGGAAGAGGATCTGTTCAAGACCTTTAGCATATTGACAAATAGCAGACTTCAGACACAAGAAGTATCTCTTTTCTTTCTTTTCCCTATTTATCCCATTCTGTCTTTTCAACTCCCAGAAATCTATATTTAAGGCTTTTCATGCCTAATTGTTGGTTACAATTAACTGTTGAAAATGGAACACCATATTCTTTAAGCAAGAAAGAGGATTGTTTTCTTGTATTCAATGTCTTCAGAAAAAGTGTGGTTTCATTGTCAGAAGATATCTAAAGCTAAGTAAAGAAATTTTTTATCATCTTCAAATGGGAGGAACAATAACAGTAAGTGGGAGTTACTGCTTTCTCAGGAGTAATTAGACTGTTGTGCCCTTCTAGCCAACTGCAAGCCCAGTTAAGTGCTTAGTTTTGCAAGATGCTGCCTGAACTGGTTCTTACCATTCACATCTCAACCTACTTGTTTGGTGTGGTGAGATGGAAATAAAATTTCATAAAGGGCAGGAAACAGTTTTCTAATTCCTGTTTACTGAGTAAAAGGTCAGCTAAATTTCCTTTTGGACTTCGTGCTATGTGGGCTAGTAACTTCTCCTCTGTAGGGAAACTTCCTAAATACCCACATGTGTTTAGAGATTTTTATTATTCCACCCCCACCTCTAGCCTGCAACAAGAGTAAGTAGAACATTCAGTATGAAAGAAACAAACTATGCATATTTCAAAACTTCAGGCAAAATTTCTATTACTAGTAATATTAGCAATTTTTGTATAAATATATGTAAAATATATTTGAATGTACATCTGTAACCCACATCTGTGTATGTATAAGCAGTTCATTTTCTCCAAAAAACCCACAATGGTAATCCATCTTCAGTAACTCCTGCTTTAGAACTACATTGACAGAGTAGGTGTTACTGCTATTGAGATAATTTATCTCTTTCTCATACTTAAGCTGAACCTATTTTTTCAGCAGCTATGTGAGCTGAAATGTAACAGTTTTCCATTCTCATTTTCTAACAAGCATGCTGGAGCACATTTAGCCTTTTCAAGTTTTAGACTATTGTTACATTTCATATATCCTGTAACTAAAATTAGGGTACAATCACCACATTTTGTTTAATGATTTCTTTTTTATTTAATTTTCCTCTGTTTCCCTTAGTAGAAATTATTAAAAATGCAAAAGCATGGCTTTTAAGCAATTATTAGAATATTGTACATACCAATAACAAGCAGGTGCCTCAGTAGTTAGAGGAATGTACTATTTTTTCCTATATAGAAGTAGTTCTTAATTTGTGTTATCTTTTTATTACTTGTAAATTTTAGAATGTAAAAAAAACAGGTTATGAAATGTCACAGAAACTTTGCTTGTTGTCTTCAGACTTAGTCACCATTTTCATAAATTTCAATTATATGATCCTGTCTTTTCCTCTAAGTTCCCAGTGGCATTTGTGAAATACAGCTAATAGATGCGTTCCTTTTCCTCATTGTTTAATAGAGCTTTGCGTCTTTAGTGCATACTTCTCAAACTCTTCCCAGAAATAAAATCGTCAATTTTTCTGAGATCTTATAGAGGAACTGTGCTGATCTCCTAATCAGAATAGGATAGATATTAATCTGGTTTGTCACAACAGTGCTAGGAGAAAGGGTGGTATGATTTCCATTCTCCATGTGTAAATAAGAGGCCCTGAGTTGGGGGAAACCATTTGCTTTAATGTTCAATATGAGAAGACTAAAAAGTTGGGTTTTTTTTTCTAAAATATTTAGCATATACACCTCTTTAAAAACAAAACCTCCATTGACCGTCTCCAAGTTCACTGTTGGTGTGACTCAAATTAGGCACCGAAGGGTGAAGAGAGCAAATTGTCACTTGTGGAAATTTTTTGTTTAAGTTACATGCCAGTTATTCAGGAATTAAGAGCTTTTCTTCAAGGAAGAGAAAAGAAGCAATATATTTAATTTCCCTCAGACACACTTTTCCTTCAACTGTCTATGTTATTCTCTGTACATCTCCCAAATTCTGGAAGAAACAACCTAGAACTTTTGTAAATAAGCAACCGCATAATTATTCAAAAATGTTGCTGGAGGAGGTAAGGTTTTGTCAGAAAAATGGTTTTGGGACTTGGACAGCTATAATTCCTTCATGCAAAATGGTAGAATTTAATTGAACAAGCAGCCTTAGTCCTGCATATCCTAACGTTTTGTGTGTATATGGTTTTGCAACATTTGCAATAATTGCAGTTTAAATTCCTAGAGCTCAAGTAAAATACTTGAGCAGAACCACAGATTCTGTTACATGTCAAAATGATGACCATTGTGATTGATCAGCCAAATCTGAGTCTTTTGATCAGCTCTACAGATAGTTCTTGGTTTAACAAAGTTCATGAAAGTAATATGTACAGAGTATATACTATCAATGGGTTTCAGTTTTGGGTGGTGTGATTTTTGTGGACATGGCCTTGTTGTTGTTTCATCCTGCCTTGAACTGTTCAACTCCACTCCTTTCAGACTTTCCATCTGATTCTTTCTGTTCCTGCTTTGTGATCCCTGTTTTTTACTGAGGCTTCTTGGTTGAGTTGGCCTTCCCTATTCTTCTTTCAATGTCAAAGCTTCAGATTACAGGGGAAGGTCCAATAAACCCCTTTCATCATAAACTGAAGTGTGTTCTCTTACTCTGTGGGAATTACTGTTGTGTGAACTTAAATGCATGAGGGGGTTTAAGTAGGTTGAAATAAATTTACAGACTGGAGTTTTTGAGAAATATTAGCTAGAAGTTCTAAATTGTAGAATTGTAGAATTTTTAACCAAGTGATAACTTAGTCTTAACATGCTTAACAGATTTTTTCTTTCCACATCCCCACACCTAGTTTCCAGAATGTGTGACTTGGGATGGATTTTCATGCAGATTAACAGTGAAACACTTCTGACCTAAAAGAAGAATTTTGTGTTTAGCATGGACATTGTTATATATATATATATATATANTGTAAGCAACTTAAAGCTGACCTTTTAATGAGAAATGTTAGGCAACTTTAGAAAGTGGTGTTCTCTACAATGTACTATGTTTCTGAATTCATCTCTTCTATATAGAAGAATGACTTTTCAAAACAAAGAAAATCACCTATTGAAGCTTTCTTGGGGGTGTTCTCAGAGTGGTAAAGGGTTTTTTTTGCAAGTAACACTTAATTCATAAAGGAAGTCTTTGAAATGATGGCTTCTTATGGAAGTTCCTAAAAATAAACCAAACATTTGATTTTAAAACACTTGAATGATAAAATATTTTTTTGGAATAAATGAAAATTCATAATTCCTTGTTGGGATTTTCTGCTTCATTCTGTTTGAAGCAATTGAAATGTTATAGGCTCTTACTGCTGTTATTAGTTATCAGCGAGGGAATTAAAAATAAAAGGAAGGAGTTGCCATTTTGTTTTGAATAATTACATAATTCCTACCTGATAAGAATTTAAAAGGCCATCAATTCTGACTTGATTTTGGTAGTGTCACTGTACTGTCAGTACTACTATATTATCACTGCTGTCTAGTTTATTTAGGCTGTTTGTGTAGATAAATTTAGGATCAAGAACTAGAACCATCAAATGAATTATATTTTTATTTTCTTTTTTTTTTTCTTATTTTTCAAATTTAATTATTTGAACTGGTCATTCATTTTTCTATTTCTCTCTAGCTTTCAGATTTTCCTAATTTTTTCCTTTTAACCTGAAAAAAGATAAAATAGTTTCAATCTTTCTAGAACATCCAATTAAGTATTGAGAAGGCAGTGATAAGTTGAAAAAATCTGACTGAAAAATTTAACCCTTCTTTAGGAGAAAGTACTTGTGCTTTTGTTCAAGTAATGTGTTTTTCTCATATTCAGTAATATTTTTCTAATTCTCTTATGCAGGTATGGCAAGCTCCCTGAATTATTCTGAGCAGTACTTGTTTGTGTATTACTGGTAGTGCATTGATTGTGGTCCAAGAGAGCTTTTATCTCTTTAATTTATCAGGCAGACACTAAAATGCAAAAGACAGCAATCAAAACTTCTTTGTGAAGTTTTTCATGTGTTAAGTAGCTGGAAATAAAGTAGATAATTGGCAGCTTGTGATAGACAATCATGAAATGTTGACCTTGCAACAGTCAACAGGTCGTACATCAGAAACTTTAAATCTAATATATTAAACTCATATTCTCTCTGATCTCACAAGGAAGTGCTTTTCAGAGTACGGCTTAGAGGTTTTTAGGCAGATATTTTAATGAAGTACTTTACTTTTGTGAAGGAAATTTGTTAAAAGCATTAATGAATTAATGTTTAGATAGCTAGTGTTACTCCTGCTTACTACATGATCTTTATAGTAACTGTAAGTTTGTAAAGGTTTAATAAATGATTCATGTATTAACTGGTTGTAGGGTCCAGCACATTGAGAGATGGCTTATAACCAAATTTAATACCATCTATTGATGTGCTTAGTGGTCATTAAGATGTAGAATAACCAAGTCTGTCAAGTTTTCAAAACCACAATATGATGAACTTTACTTATAAAGATACTTTTTAGTTTTATATTATGATTCCCATAATAGTCTGACCTAATATTTCATCATAAATAACTCTCTTATTTATAAGATCATATTGTTTCTTCCAGTGATGTTAAAACAAACAGCAGAAAAAAAACCACATTGAAACCTTTCACAGTAAGGAAAGGGTTTTTCTTAAAATTAACAAAAGAGTAAGTAGCAGCTAATTGTGCAGTAGAAAGACTAAGGCAGAAGGAGATGGTTGAGGAAAAAGAAGTAAAGGATGAAAAGGTGCACTAGTTAGTATTTTCCCCATTTCTGTAGTTACCTTGCTTGAAGCACCGTATGAAATCCTGTATTAAAGTCCTTGTTAGATCAGCTGTATCATATTCTCTCAAGAACCATACCTTCCAAGATACTGCATCATTACCGTATGATGCTGCGTAGTCTCTGCTTTGTATATTTTTTTAGAGTACAAATCCTTGAATTTCAGTCACAAAAACTAGAAACTGTTTTTTTTGTCATTTGCAGTTTCTTTTCCTGCTTCAGTTACTGCTCCTTTGGATTACATTGTTTACATGCTCATGATGTCTATTATTGCATCAAGTAGATGATATTGCTTTGTCTCCTACTTTTTGTCTTTACTGTTCTCCCTTATTTACCTGATTTATTTTTCTCCCCCTCTGTATATGAAGACTGATTATGGAAGCTACATTATTTTCTCCTGAATTCTGATGTGTTTTTGTTTAATTCTTTTACCATTTTTGGTACACTTTTTCCTAGACATTTTTTACCCAAGGTATTCATGAACTTGTTCCAGTTACCTGGTATGTACTGAAGTGGCTGAACATCCTTGTTATTTCCTCTAGAAACATTTCTAAGGTGCCTGTCAATCTTAACTTTGTAAAAAAAGGCAAATTCTGTTGCAAATCAGAGATTTATCTCAAGACGTTTTCCCTGTCTGGAGCAATCTTTACTGTATTTGCCCTGTGCTAATCAGCTTAGGCATTTTTCTTGTTCCTATGAGTATCCTTTTCAAGCTCTGTGAGGAGTTAACGTAAAGAAGGTTTCCTTTGGTTAATGGCCTGTTCATACACATACTTCTCTATCTCGTATGCGATTTCTGTATGATTTTAATTCATTAAATCTAAGCATGCAGCGGTAATTTGAGCGTGCATCACCTAAGTGATAACACAAAAATGTTTATGGCCTCTCTTCTAAGAGGCAAAAAATACCTATTCTGGCTATTTTTAAGAGCTTCACCATAAATATTCAGACACCTTGTACATGAGACAGCTGTTCTTTTCCTCATATCCTGTATGTCTTTAAGTCCCTTAGCTAATAAAAGATGCAAGTACGCATAGTGCGATTCCTTTACTATTGTATTTATTATATGAAATATATTTAATATGTTAATTTTGAATTTATTAAACTGTTTTTTTTTTCATATGTGGGATGATTCAGTACCTGCAACTAGAAAATTTACTTCTTTGTGTACAAAATCTGATCTGAAGTGGAATTACTTGCATATAATTAATTTGATGAGGTGGTTCTAATTAAAACATAATTTTGGGCTAGGATTCTTTTTCCTCCACTTCTGCCCTTTCAGATGAAATGTTTTACTCCTTTTTTGTTGAAATATCTATCTGGAGTTCTGACACCCCTAAGTTTTTTTTCTCAGGAGGTGCTATTTCCTGAGTACAACAGAGAGGGAACAGGAGCCTGACTTGAAATATGCCAGTTAGCTATTACTTTTAGTGACACTGTCCTTAAAAATGCAGTGAGTTGGGTGAGAGACAGTAATTTGTTTGTCATTTCAGTGATTTTTTTTTTTTTTTTTTTAACCTTACCAATATATCCTGTGTCGTTGTACATAAAAACACTGTTTCTGTTTTAGATAAATCCTTAAGATTCTTTTCCTGTGGTGGTCATAGAAAAGGAAGCATAGAAGGAGCACCATTGCTACTGGGCAATGGTGCTCCTATATGTGCTTGAGAGATAGAAAAGAACATAAGAATAACTGTTGCTTTATCTCATCCTGTAGTACCATGAGATAGATTGCTCCTATTGTAAATCTTTCTGAGACAATAGCTTCTTTATACAATATGTCTCTACTATTGCTTACATCATATGGTCCAGACTGTGAAGTGTCATCATTCAGATCCTTTCATGCTGTAGCATCCCCAGTACTCCCTTCTCCTCTGCAGTCTGCATCTTTGTACTGCTTTCATCTTGTGGTTCAAGGTTTGCACTTAACTTGTGCTGGTTTAACTGGCAAGGTGTTCTAGGTCAAATTAGTTCTTTCCTTGCTTGGGGACACAGGCATAATTCTACTGAATGGTGGTAGAAGCCCAAAGATAACTTATCAGTGTTGAACTCTTGCACAGCAAGCCAATGAACCAGTTAAATTATGTCATTTTAATAACTCAAGGGTGTAATGAATGGCCTTGTAAATTCTACTGCTGACATCTCTCTTTCCACCTGCTTGTTCTTGTGAATTGATGATCGTTTCGGGTCTAACCACTTTAATCCTATATTTCACAAGTGTTAGAACCGTTTGTTACTGGAATCAGTAACTGTAATAGAAAGTGGATACATCAGCTTTTTGTGATGCATTCAGCAGCAGGACTGATGAGCAGATTTTTATCTAAAGCATCATGTTGAACAAAATATGACTAAACATATATCCTGTCAGTGAGTGCTCAGTCAGTTGTAATGTCTGCAGATCATTCCCTACAGTAGTGTAATGGGTGTAAGAATAATAGCTGTTTTGTAAATTCTTTTTACTTTTTGTTGTTGTTGTTGTTGGAGAGATTTTGTTTGGTATTTTTAAACACATTGTCTATAAGTGTTTTAGTGATAAAAGGAAGATGTTTGAAATATTAAGTGTATTATATTTCTGTTTGCTGGTAATAAACAGTGTTCCCTATTGGACCATTAGGTTAAGTGATTAAGCATCCATCTAAGTGCTTAACTCTCTGTGAATCTGAGGTGGAGAAATAACATTGGTGATCATGTAAGTAATACACTTGGCATCTTGGAAGAATAAGGGTGCTTCAGAGAACACAATAACTAGGCTATTGCTTTGTAAGGCTTTGTAAGAAGGAAATTAACAGGACAAGATATATATGTGTGTGTGTGTGTAAGTTTGCATCTAGTAGGGACATGTAGTGGTTTGTTCCCTGCAACTCCAAAACATGACTAAGCCAGGGAAAAAGTTAATGTATTCCTTTGTCTGCCCTGCAACTAACATCTTTATTTAGGAAAAGGCAGGGTGAATTCTATTACTTTCTTCCCTACAGTTTGCAAGCAAATACTGAGTATTTTGTAACTTGTCAGGATTCTGTTTTAAGTGACTATGATGCCAGGTCTTACAGCTAGAAAGCTTGTACATTTTTATGTATATTTTGATCATGGATTAAGAGTGGGAAAGGGAATTTTATCTTAACTGCAAAGTAGTGTGTCCTTTAAACTGAATAATATCATTTACATTCGGTTTTGTAGATACATATAATGCCTGTTGTATCTTTTCTCTTTCTGTGTTGCTTAGTTCATAGGGGAAACGAAAGTTACAACCATTTCAATGAAAGATTTTAGTTGTTTTTTAAACATTTTAGAACTTGGAATTTATAAGGAGGTAAAGTTTGAATACATCCTTTACCTTTCTTTCTGGAAAAATTGCTTGAGTAGGTCAAGTTTTCAATGCCTTTGGATTCAATGTGAGTTCTTGCATGTTAGCTATAAAATTTATACAGAACAGACAAGGTGATTAAATATTGTTAACTAGAGTTCTGAAATGTTTTGGGATTTTTTTAAACTATATAGAAATGTTTTTAAAATCTATATTCTATTAGATACTGTTTTATGTTTATATTTATCTTCCTTTTCTTTCTTAAAAGCTTTTGAACAAGTTTAAAGAAATTCACCTTTCACCCAGTGAATTTCTGAACACCTTTAAAAGGAAAATGTGCTACAGTTGGTAGTGAGAAAAGACAAATGTATGAAAAATTGATGTGTTTCTTCTGTGGGCATTCCAAGAGCTATAATAACCTAAGAAAACATTCTTCTTTTTGCTTCAGTAAAGGAACATAATAAATCTGGCTTGGTTTAATACTATCTAAAATTAACTAGAAAAATCAAAAAAGAAAGTGGATTTAAAATAAAATTCCATTAAGACTTAGTAGTAGTAGCTCTGCTGTAATGTTCTTTGTCGTGGACATAGACAAATTTATGCTATTTTTTCCCTCCTACCTACACTTCACATTTTCTTGTTTGTTTTTGTTTTATATTTTTATTAAATCAAATATAAGGGAAAAAATACTGAAATTTCTGGTTAATCTAGTTTTGCATGCATCTGTGTTGTCAGTCATGTTGTTATTGGCAGCATTCCAGCACCAAGCTGCAGTGGAAGTAACACTTGCTGTTTACAGATTTTTATTCTTTTGCAAACTGATCATTGTACTTTACCACGTGACCAAATTCCTCAGATTCCCTAGCTTTTGAAAGGTTGTAGTTGTTTGGCTTGTTTTTTTTGTTTTGTTTTGTTTTTTAAACTTTACAGAGAGTGCAAGTGGGATTGCACCATAGCTGAAGCTGCAAGGAGCTAAAGGCTGCTCAGTGATTATTTAGAGCTTGCTTTATGTGATCATTCATGTGCACCATCATGGCAAATTGAGCATGCCCCAAGCTGAATTTCTGTAAGACTTTTTTTTACAGTTGCTGTATTTGCTGCTTTGGATTGGGATACAGAAGCAAGACAAACCTGATTTCCTTGTGTTCTAAGTAATAATCCTTGCTGCAGGTGCTAGAACAGCGTGAACACGCTTGGTTTAAAACACTGCTGGCATTTTACCCTATACTTATTCAAAGCTATGCTTCCATTGACTTCAGCTTCAGTTGGCAATGCTTAGCAATCCTGTGCAGCCAAATCCATGCTTATGTCAGGCACAGAAGAGCCACAGCAGTGACCGCAGTGAAGAAGTTTGCATTGATAGGAAAATTGATGAAGGCATAAAAATTTTAGCTGTTTCCCAGGACCTTCTCTCTTCTTTCTGATCAAAATACTAGATGTAATATGCCATAATCTACTAAGTAATAAATCCTGAGACTTCTGTGAGCCAAACTGGAGTTTTGGAACTCCTGGAAACAGTAAATAGTTCAGTGAGTGGAGACTATCTTGTTGCTCTGCAGAGTTGGACTGCATTATGCCACAAACTGGTGCGGGAAGCTTGAAAATCTAGGGCAGCATGAAAATGTAGAACGCTGAAGTAAATATAAAAAGAATGATATTTTTCAGAATGTAAAAAACTTGGAAGCTTAATAGGAAGTTGGTTAGCAGATAAACTGAAATATATAGACAAAGGGAAATGCATCTTTGGAAGGGTCTAGGTACCTGAGGTTTTGCTGTTTGCATACTAAAACCCAGGCAGATCAGGAGTATCCCTCATCTCAGTGTGTATTTTGTGCTACAGGTGCAGGTAACCATCTCAGCGAGGATTTGACACATGCGAAAAGACATGGCTACAGATTTTTAGTATGAACAATAGCTAATCTTGGGCAACATGTTAGTTACCTGACTTGCCTTCTCAGGGTAGAACAACTCACTTTGAGACTGTAGTTTAATCAATTAATGGTCAAGTATCTCTGCTGCCCTAATCCTCTGCAGAGACAGAAGAAAAAGACCCAGCTTCAGTTTTTGGACCAAGGTGCATGTTCTCTTTGTCACAACCATGGGATATGCTTGTCATTTTAGATCTTTAGTTACAATTACTTGGGGCTACCTGTTCAAGCTGAAAGAGGTAGTGAGGTAGTGCTATTAAGGTTTGGGCTGCTTAATGCCCGTTATGACCCTAGCTATAGATCAGGTCTTAGTTTTGTCATCCATAATGTAGTAATAAATTCTTTTATCATTCTTTTTTTACCTTTCCCTCTTAGCAGTAAAGACATGGTTTGTGTAACTATTGGGAGGGAACTGAAATCATGCAAGGTATGCCTTGCCCTTACATGCCCATGCTCCAAGTCTGAAGGGGCCAGGACAAAGCACACCACGTTACAGGTTATGACAAACAGAGAAAGTTCTTTTGATTTCAGATGATACAGGTACATGTCAATTACATACTACAGGTACTGCTAAGTAATCTTTGTTTCATAATTAAGATAACTTTAAGAATGTCTTTTCCCCTTCTGGAATTTGCTGACACACTAATTAAACCTCAACCATCTCCTGGAATAAGCAACACAGTCATCTGTCCTAGGGATAAAGAGACCTCTTCAAAGCACTGTTCTGATTAATTCTGGAGCTGGTTCATTATCTGTCTTGGATGAGACTGGAGACTTCTGAAAAATTATGGTTGTGGAATTAAAGACTATCATAATACATGTGCACAAAAGTGTAAAATGCAGATGAAATGAAATTATTGTATTTTCTTGTTTTATCTTAGTGTCTTGACTGCAGCTATTTTTGGAGAAGTTACTGTTTGTTTCTGTTTGTTGGGTTTTTTGGGTTTTGTCTGGTGTGCGTNTGATACACAGCTTCAACGGAAAGTCCACTTCACTTTGTGATCCTTCAAAAATCTGTATATGCATTTGCAATTTCTTACTATTCTTAACATGTATACTTTGAAGAAGTCTATGTCATGGAGGAATGTATAGCTAACAACCATGGGCTGGGATGCAAAGTTCTGGGACCTGTATCTTCTCTAAGAAGTTAGAGTTGCTATTACTAAGCTGTTTTTCTTTCTTTCAAGACTAGTGTATTGTAAGAACTGAAATATGCTGTCATATACAGCTAGCATGAAGCAGCTAACACAGCAAAAATACAATCCACTGTGAGCAGACTGGACTTTAATCTTTTACTAACTGAAAGGTTGCTGTGTAGCCAAAGGCAGCGCCCTTGTAGCTGGAAATCTCTCTTTTATCCATAATGTAGTTTAGCTAAGTAGGTTTTAGGATCTTTGTCGTCTCCAGAAGATTCCAGACTTGCTGGATTTTCAAACATATTTTCAAACATATTTTCCAAGTTCTTTTTAATCTGATTTTTCATTCTATATTTTATATTTTCATTTCCGTTCTTGCACCTAATCTCAGAACTTCCTTGTGAAGTTTTCATGTGCTACAAAGGACCTTTATGAATTGTTTCTGTTGTTGGGATTTTTTGGCAGTAGATCAGTAGCCTGTGGAAACAATGCAAAAAGCAAATCTGGGAGATGGAACAGTATCAGCTCACAAAGCCAGGAGAACCTGTTCATGTTGGGAAATAAGGAAACATCATCCTGTGCATGTGTGCAGAAGCACCAGGCTTCTTGGAAGAAATTTCTGAATTTAGGAAACAATCTTCAAATCTGCTGAGCACAGATAACTACTGATGTGAAGGCTACTAAGAAAAAAGATAGTAGCCCTTTTACTTAGGAGCTAGAATGTTAACCCTGACTTGTTGATTTTATCACCTATGCTACAGAATCTGTAGTCAGCATGTATTCTACTTATGCACATACCACTAAACACTTGTAAAAATCTATCGTGTCTAAATTTCCTTTACTTGATTTAGCTTGCTCAAGTACTATAGTGGGAAGTGTTATAACTGCCTAGATAAAACGTTTTTCTTAAATTGATCTTCCTGTGTCCCATGTAGGTCTAAATTAATCTTGAAGATATATTGCAGGTTTGTATGCTGCTTAAAAGGCAAGAAAGATCCTAGCCCTGCCATTGAGGCAACAATTTTTTTCCTCCCTTTTTTTCATGTGTCCATGTCCACAGCTCCATAGAACAAAGCAGGACCTCCTAGGGATTTGCTGATATAGTAGCATACTTAAAATATAATGTACATATGTTAATAAAAGACAATTAAATTCAATCTGTAGGCTATGTCCTCTTGTGAACTCGCTCCTTCTGACCTCTAAGACCGTAATCTCAGGAATGTTTAAAGCTGAAATAAACTATCATTGTGGCAAAAGCAGCAGTCTACCCTTTTGCTCTCTTGCCAGTGTTGGTTTTGCCAGCTCAGCTCTCTAACAGCTGTGTAGGAAACCAGATCAAGGCACTAGCCTGACTGAAAAATACTTCCCCACCCCTATTTGTGATTTAAGCTGTATGTTTGCTTTCATATTTTTGTCTTAAGCCATACCTTCAGTACTGTGACACCTGACCTTCTTATGTATTCACAGTACAAGCATTTAAAAGGTATTAAAAAAAAATAGAAAAAGACAGCTATAATTCTTACTTTGAGGGAATAATATAGGTCATATTTAATCAAATTATTAATATATCACCAAAAAAATGGCATTTCTTTTACATCCAAGGTACACTTTTCAGTCTAGCCTTGCATTTCTGTTAAGGAAATGAATATGAAATAAAACAAAATCATCTCTCCTACATATTATTAAGCAGTGATTTGTTTTTGCTAAAGTTTTCTGAGTTTTGTTTTGTGTTTCAGGTTTGGGGTTTTGTGTGTTGGGTTTGTTTTTGTTTTTTTTTTCAATTTGGTTTTGGTTTTTGTGTGTGGGTTTTTTTTTCCCCT
>VWZY01001945.1:876271-897252 GCA_013399075.1 Chloroceryle aenea
TCCTGGACATACATTTTATTTATTTTATTTTATTTTATTTTATTTTATTTTATTTTATTTTATTTTATTTTATTTTATTTTATTTTAAATATTTTATATTCCATAGGTATCAAAACACTTGGAAAGGTGAACAAGTACTCTTTTAAATACAGTGTACAAATACTGGCACGCTAAGCAGCTGTAGAAGACATGAAAATCGGTGATCTTGTTTGAACTTTAGTATAGATTCTAAGACAAATCAAGTATTGTTCTTTGGACATCAATGTTTCATTGCCAAAAAATGGTCAGTAGATGAAATAAATGTGCAAAGAAAATAATGCTACTCCACTTACAGTAAATACAACATTAGCCTGTTGGAGAAGGGAAGATGGATCTCCAGTTTAGAGCAGAAAGATGCCAGGATCATGAGATTTTTGGCAGTAAGACCATCTATATTTAAAAGAGCTTTCTGTAACAGCGAACTTAAAGTAATGTGTATTTATTTGAATTCCAGAACAGGAAAGAAAGCTTAATTATACCAGTGAACTCATTATCTCCTTTAATTTTATTTAAAGACAACCTTAAAAAAAAGATGGTTGAAGGAAAATAATACTTATTGAGAAAAACTTTTGCTAAATCTTCTATGGATACAGGTGCTGCTTCTCTGAGGATTGTAGATTTTACTCTTTCAAGCACTGAGATGATCTTCTAGTAACCAGCATGTGGAAAAACATTGTTCCAAGAATTTTGGGGACATAATACAACCACAGTATCAGTTTGCACAGTAGAATGTTATACTACTCTATTAATTGTAGAATAATATAGTATACAAAGCAAAAGTGCTTTCACATATTTGTGCTTTATTTCTTTTTAAGAATAAGAAAATGAATGTTTTTTAGAAATTGTTTACAAGGGGCTATTGTGTTATTGCTGTCCCACTGCGTCCTGTACTTGAGATACACGGGCACAGGTAGATTGTTCCCTCCATAAGATTGGTCCTGAATTTTGAAACTATTGTTTGAATAGGCTTACCAAAGGTGTGGTGTTTTGTTTTGTGGTTTTGTTTGGGTTTTTGTTATTATGATTATTGTTGTTGTTAGATTATTTTTGTTTTGTTTTGTTTCTTCTTTTTCCATTTTACTTCACCCTGAAGCTGAACTACAGCTAATTAAAAATGAGACTCAAACAATATAAACCAACCCGTGAACAAGTTTTTTGAATGCCCTGATGTGAAAGCACTGCATGTCCTGTCTTGCTCTTTTTGTCTTGTATCTAGTGTATTTTCCTTAAACCTGTGAGAATTATGTTAGACATTTGAAGAATTACTTGATATTTTATGGAATAAATGTACCTGCTGGCAACTTGAGCATTGCTTGCTTCTGCTCCGTTGTTAACGTAGAATTGATAGAAGGCAGATGAAGAAGCTGTAAAGTACAAATTTCTGAACTCTAAAACACTTTCACTTCTACAGTGTAAACATTAATATGGCTTTATTTCTAAGTTGTTATTTAAATGATAGTGTTTAGGATTAACTATTGTTTATATGTATATTTTGAGAAGTAGTAAAAGCCTCTACGCTGGTGAAAGCAGCAGTTGCAAAATAAGCTTTTTTTTATTTTTGGTAATATAAAAAATTATATCAAGAAGAAAGGTAGAATTGGATACTGGAATTATATAAGATAAGAAATGAGCCTGTGTTAGAAAATGATTTTTTTTTTCTGTAACAGTCTTTCTTTCCTTTATTGTTTTGTTTTGTTTTGTTTTTTTCCTTCTAGGACCGGAATAGGCCCTATGACACTTTTAACTTGCACTCTTTGGAAAATTCCTTAATGGATATGATAAGGACTGATCATGAGCCTCTGAAAGGTAAACACTACCCTCCCAGTGGCCCACCAATGAGTTTCGCTGATATAATGTGGAGGAATCATTTTACAGGTTAGGAATATTCATATGTCCATGCTTGCTTGCTGTTTAAACAAAAATCAGCTTTTCAGTATTGCTATAAATGTTTTGCTAATGGATAAGTTGTCAGTTATGTAAACTTCTGTTTTCCCATCTTAAGATAATAATCTCTACTGTAGGAAAGATAAGGTGAAATGTGTATACATTAGTATAAATGCACAATCATACTATAATCTAAATGGTATTCCCAAAACTTGGTTTTATGTATCAGCAAATTGCACAGCTGGGTCTCCTGCTTCAGTTACTCAGTTCAGAAACTGCATAGTGCAACTGGATTCTAATTGTTATGTTCTACATCTTACTCAAAGTTAATACTGCCCTTATTTTTGTATTATTAGTTAACATACAGGTTTCTAAAAAAACTCCACTGTATCAAGCTTACAAGCTCATTTTTTTTACAGTTGTTTCAGGTTTCTTAATTAAAAAAAAATCCATCTTAATTTTTAAGGGGATCCAAAAGCTATTAGATAGTGTTAATTTTGAGGAAAGTTTTGATTATTTGTGCTACTAAACTGGGTTTGTTCTACCAGGTGTAGCAATAGAGATGAAATTATTCTAAATACTTAGCTGATACTGAATAGTGAAAGGTTGTGGCAGCATTTCGATGAATAAACATTCCTGGTTGACCTGCACACTCTGCTGTCTTAATCTTTAATTAGTTAACTTTAAAAATAAGTACACATTCGCGCTTGCATACATTCTTGCTGACTTGGATGCCTGAAGCTGACAGTAAGCCATATACAATGGAGGTATTGTCAGGACAGTAGAACTGATAGAGAAGGAACATGATAGAGGAGAAATGTAACTATGTATGGCACTTCCTATGCTAATGTTTATATGCTTATGTATATACTTTTCTGATGTCATGATTGCCTTATTTGGCCCCTTTCCCATTTATATGTTACATGTGGAAGAATATAGGGTTTTTTTGGCCTAAGGTCTTGTGCCTTTTTCACCATTTTTCTGGGTACAGAGGTTTGGTGTTACGTGGTGTTTGGTTGTGGTTGTTTTGTCATTGTTTGTTGGTTGGTTGGTTTGTTGTTGTGTGGTTTTGTGTGTGTGTGTGTGTGCGTGTTTTTTTTTTTTTTTATTTTGTTTCAGTTTTGTTTGTTTTTAATATGTTTGGTTGGTTTATTGGTGGTTTGTTTTGATGTGGGTTTGAGGCTTTTTTGGGTTCTGCATTTTAACCTGTGCTTTCCACTATTATCTTGAAATTTGCTGTGCTGTAGTCTTCATGTGTCCATAACAATTATTTATCTGTCTACCATGGCAAGAAATGTCTCAAGAAATGCTTTCTTTTCCTCCTCCCTTTAACTACAGGACTTACTTTGCTAACCTTCGGCCTTGGCTGGACCTAATGTGCACTTCCCCGTTTTCACACTATGCAGCACGACTGGCAATATTTTTGGACTGGCTGTTTCGGGACATGTTCATTCTTCCTTCCAAGAAGTGCTATCTTTCTCTGTGATAAACAGATCTATGTTACGATTTTAATGAAAACCTTTTAAAAAAAAAATAAATCCAAACATACCTTAACGAACAAAAAAAACCAACCAGTTTTTCTACAAGCATTAATCCACTCCTCAAATCACTTTCCTATTGCATTTTCATTGTTTTCTTCTTCATGAAAATTGGTTTTGACTCTTCCCCTGTACTTCCAACTTTCTGCTGTCTACCAAAACTGAAGGTTTACTGTCTGGATGACCAGGCACAGACAGTGGCTGTGCATGGTGCTGCATCCAGTTGGTGTCCGGTAACCAGTGGTGTTGCCCAGGGATCAGTACTGGGCCCAGTTCTATTCAATATCTTTATTAATGACCTAGATGAGGGGATCGTGTCTACCGTTAGTAAATTTGTGGATGACATCAAGTTGGGGAGCAGTGTCAATAGTCTGGGGAGTAAGAAGCTGCAGAGGGACCTGGACAGGCTGGGTTGATGGGCTGCAGCCAGTGGTATGAGGTTCAACAATGCCAGGCACAGGGTCCTGCCCTTTGGTCACAGTAACCCCGTGTATCGCCATAGACTGGGGGATGAGTGGCTGGAGAGCAGCCCAGNAAGAAGAGACTCAGGGGGGACCTCCTCACTCTCTACAACTACCTGAAGGGAAGTTGTAGTGGGGCAGGGGCTGGGCTCTTCTCCCAGGCAACCAGTGACAGGACGAGAGGGCATGGCCTCTGTGCCAGGGGAGGTTTAGGCTGGATCTTAGGAAGCACCTCTTCACAGAAAGGGTGACAGAACACCAGAATGGACTGCCCAGGGAGGTGGTGTAGTTCCCATCCCTAGAGGTGTTTAAGGAAAGATTGGATGCTGCACTTAGTCTCATGATTTAGCTGATGTTGTGGTGTTAGGTCATAGGCTGGACTCGATGATCTCAGAGGTCTTTTCCAGCCTCAAAAATTCTATGATTCTGTTTTCAGCTGCTGTCCTTCTCTGCACCTTCCTGAGATTTCACTTAATCTTGTTTACTAAACTCACTTGCTTCTATCTTATTTTTCCTACTCTCTTGTGTCTCTCTCCCTTAAAGTACCAGCACATTTTAGTCTGTAATCACCTTGAGAAAGAGAATCAATTCTGCTTTCTTTTGCTTGTTTCTTAAGTCAGTGTTGTATTTTCATTTATTTTCACTTTGAAGCTTTTTGAATATACCTGTTATGTATCTCAGCTTGATTTTTTTTAAATTTTTTTAAATTTTTTTCCTCATAGACAGTCTTATGTGAATGCCTCTTGTATGAAATTTTGACTGCTCTTTCTGGAATCTTATTAATGGAACCAAAACTCAGAGCTACTTCCTCTTCATTTTACCTCCTCTGTGTGTCATAGTAAACTGGGTGTGTTTTTCCCTTTAAATCTTCCCGTCCTCTGGCATCTGTGACTGACCTCTCTTAGGTTTTGTGCAGCTTTTTCCCATGTAAATAGAAAGTAAAACAACCACAAAAATCCAGGTTTAAAAAGTAAACAGAAACATAATGAGATGGCTTTCAAGTGACTTATATAATTGTTCATCTTTTGGTGAAGATATTAGCAGAATATTGCAGGTGGTTTATCTAAAATCAGAAACTTTGCTTGGAACATAATAGCCCCCCTTGGCATATGTGCCCCCTCATATTCCAGCAGATATTTGAAACAAAGAATAATTCTCTTAGATATAGAACAAGGTCTCTAGATTAGAGCATGGATGGGAGGGTGAAACATAAAATATTCTGATGTGAAGACCAAATTGAAAAGGTTCTGCGATATTTTCTTGTTATTCTGGGGCATAAGTTCATCATGCTCTGCATTGTTCAGTGGAGGTAATGAAGGAGCTCAGGGGTGAGAAAGGGTCTATCCTCATTTGTAGTAGCTGAAACTTCATACCTTCTCTGAACCCAAGGTATATAAGTCATCCTGCTGGCCATGGAAATTGAGTTTATTTCAAGGTCACCGAAGCAGGTCAGTTGTTTCAAAGCATTTTAAAGCAATTTGCCTTGTCAGGGCATGTGATTGACTTTTTTTGGAGGGGTGTGGAACAAGAGAGGCTGAAGGATTGTTAGTGCAGCAGAAACTAACTTCTCCTTAGTCTTGCAATATTAAATTACATTGAGTGATTGCCTCACAGTCTGATTGGCAGGCTGGCATGGTGCTCTCCAGCTAGGAGAGCTAGGGTCACTTAGTTCTTTTTGGATGTTTCTTGCTGTAAGAGAGATTTGATACCTAGTTCTGATGTTTCTGGCTTGGATTAATTATCAGTTTAACAGTCTGTGTTGCATTTTATCTTGATGGAAGGTGTTCAGTGTCAGTTCTCACTCTTTCTGTCTAAAATGGATTTTCTTTCTTTCTCAGCTTTTCCAGCCAGGTAGGAGTACCCTGCTGTAGGTTCCTGTCTTTCTGTCTTCATAGCCTGGAAACTGTAACTACAAATTGCTTGTCGTTTTCAATCTTTGAGATCTACAAATGTAAACTTATAAAAAATGAAGTCTCCATTTCTTTTTCCCAAGACAGTTAGACTTCCTTACCTGTTCTCTGCCATGAGGACCAGCTTCAGCATTTTTCTTCTTTCAAAAAGGAGGAAAAAAAGTACAGTAAAGGAATTAAGATTATTCTAGTTAAAGATGTTTCTGTATATGGCCAAGAGTGTCTGCTTGTTCCCAGTGTCAGTCATAACCAGGCCTACATAAGAGAAGTGTGCAATATCTTCCAAGATCTTTTTCCTGAACTGTCATCTTTATTTTCTGAGTTCCATGTAAAAGTTGTTATACACTACAAAAACATGGGAGACAGTTTTCCTCTAGTGAGGAGAGGCTATTCCTGCAGTATTTTATAACCTGTTGGTATTTACATAATGCTTCTACCTAATGCTGTAGGGCAAAACTTAATTGTTAGAATACCTATGGGTAGCTGCTACTTACTACTGACTAAAACATTTTCTTTCCTACCTCTAAGTTTCTCCTGTCTATGGTGTAATATGTCCCTGTTGCAATATGTTTATCCATGTCAAACTATTGCATTACAACAGAGAGGCATTCTGATCTATAAAAAAATATTTTGATCAGTAGCAACTGGCAGCTGCCTTTGTTCTATTTTTAAATAATTAAAATATTTCAGCTGTGTTAGATCATATGCTATGTACATGTGCTACTGACAGGTCATGAAACTGAAGGTAAAAATGAAGAGAGAAATCATGTCTCTTCAAAATATTTATTTTAAATTTACTGTTACAGTTGATGACGGCAGTATTTGGGGTTTATTCTAAATCAGGGAACAAACTTTGTATTGTGCAAATCCCAACGAACAAGATTTCAGTGGTTTTTATGAAGTACCAGTGTGACACATCTTCAAATATGAGTGTTTAGAGACCACATGCATACAAGGAGAATTTCCTGAGTAGACTTCAATAAAAGTAACTTTAATGCCTATCATTCTGTAGGAGGATACGTAAATATTTGTTGATTATAACATTTGAGTAGAATGCACGTGCCCTCTGACTGTCTTAGCATTTGCTATTCTGAGGCTGAGACTTTGAATACAAATGTACAATAGTTCAGAGGTAAACTGGGGGTAAACTTCTTACTGTGATTTTCAATGCTTAATATGAATGACACCCACGTATTTGCACAAGAGAAAAATGAAGTTATTTGGGTTACTACTTTTTAACTATTGTAAATACTATATTGGGTCATATGAAAACTAGGTAAAATTTACGATTTCCTGTTTACCTTTAACTATGTTTATAAGGTTTGGCATCAGTGTTTGAAGGTTATATGCAACTTTTACAATAGTGTGTTACATACAGAATGGACTTTTACTTTTCCATCTTGATCTTCAGCTAAGTTCAAAGCATGCCAGCAGATTTTTTTTTCAGCTCTAATTGCTCTTAAGCTTTTTGTTAGCAAAGCAGTAAGTTTGCCACATGACCTGAGAAAAGTGAAGGTGAACAGATCATGTTTGTGTTTGCAGTCAGCAGATGAACACAAAGGTTGTGCAAATAGAAAAAATGTTACCATCTCAGTCCCAGAAATGGTGCCACCCAGTTAGAGATTTTTGCAACATTTTCATTAGAAAAAAGTGCACTGTAACGGTGTGTCTCCAAATCCTCATGCTCATCAGACACCTTTCTCTAAAGGCACATGAAAACTGGAGTGAGCAGACAGATGTGTTGGCGATTTTTTTTTGTGTGTTTAAAATTAGGCCACTCAAGCTAATCCTTTTAATGGAAACATATGCTTTTGAAACGTTGCTTACTTAAAATGTCCTTTTTTNTTTTTTTTTTTCCTATTACATAATATGAACAGTAAAGGGTTCATATTTCTCATATGAAAATAAGTGCTTTCTTAAATGATGCTGTGGTATGATCACACTTCCTCATTTTCTGCTGGCAACCAGCAAGTCCCTGTCTTTGACCTGCTGATCTGTTCTGGGGCAACACTGATGGTTTGTTTGTTTTGTTTAGTTCAAGGAGTGGTGATGCAGAGACCAATTTTTTTCTTCCCTTTCTTTCCCTTTTTTAAATGGAGCTATTGAAGACCAGCCTCAGAGACCTAAAGTGTTTGCTGCTGTTTCATTTCTGTTCTGTTTCCTCTCCCTCTGAGGGTTTGTATATTTTAGCATAGGTTGCTACTAGAAAACTCTGCTTTCATATTGGTTTATTTTATTCCTCCCAAGCTCACCAATAATATCAATATTGCTCTTTTGAGTACAGTTCTAGAACTACATGTGGAATGCGTATATGTGTACATATTGTCTACCTCTTACAAGTAAAGCCAAGTTTCTTTTTATGTTCAAGTCTTGCTTTTAAAGTACTAATAATTTGAAAATATAACTATTTTCTAGCCCAAAATGTTTGCATTACTTAAATATACTCAAGACCTTTGTGTTTTATTGGAACAATGTAATTTACTTACGAAGAGTGATTTTCCTTCTATATGCTGTTATGTAGGTTGCTTTCTCTATTGATGGCATATATTTGTTTAATCAGTGACAGGAAGAAGTTCCTATCAGCAAGCTTTATTACTGATATAGATAGCTGATAATTATATACTTCTGTTTACATTGCGACAACATGCATTTGCGCAGTAAAAATACATACGTGTGAACACATGAACGGTTGTTCATATTTCCCTTCTGGCAAACAATGATATTTTTATTCTCTTGGGTATGTTAATAAGTAAAAGATACGCAAGTCCCAAGTAGGTGTTTAAATGATGGGTGTCAACAAGTGTCAGATAAACTTAAAAAAAGGAGGTGGAGAGGGAAAAATAAAAACAAACAAGCAATAAACTTCTTTGGGGAGTTGCTTTTTGGTTTTATAATTCCTTATGTAGACTCTTGCTTAAACAGTTTATACTTTTTGGTATTCTTTTGGGCATGTGTGAATTACTGTAGCATCAGTTTCAGGTGTCTGTTTTTGGGGAACTGGAGAGAGAATAGTCTGAGGTTTAGTCTGGTAAAAAATTATTACTATATTTATATATACACACACCTGCCTTGTGCTTTTTGGCCATTTGAGTCACGGAGCAAAGACTCATGATTGACCTTATGTACAGATGTGTGTGGGAGTGTTAGGTTGTGTTATAAATTACACCCCAAATAAAAATGAGTAAAAATAATCTTGTTTCAGATGTTTGAGGGAATACTGGTCTTTCCTTTTTGCACTTTTCTTTGCTCTGCCCTGCTTGCCCATCCAAATAACTGGTGCTGTTTTGTAATGCCTTCTGTTAGCACTGCCTTTGATTGAAGGGATAGGAATGATAAAGGAGGCATTATTACTAAGGAAGTACAGCAGACCTAGTACTGTTGCCAGATTCATTTGACCTTGCCACTGGAGTCTCTATTCAGAACTTGTAATTGATATCAACAATGATCTTAAGAACTATGTGAGAGGAAGTTCTCATTCCCAGTAAGTTCAGGAGAGGTCAAAAACAGGCCTACTTTTCTATTTTCTAGCAGATCTTATCCCAAATACTAATTGCTGAATTAGGGTAAGTGATTGAACTTGGTGAAAGCCATGTGGTGTAACAGTTCAAGAAGTTTTACTCAATATATAACCAACAAATATTGTTTCCTGGAACATTGATTGTCATGTGAATATTATGAGAGTAGGTAACTGTAATCTCAAATTCTTCACTTACTGTTCATGTCCAGGATTTGGGATTTCACAACCTAAAAAAACCATAGAGCACTTAAGAAGAGAAAGATGAACAAGAAGAGAAAATTAGTTCAGAAACTGATTGAAGGAAAAACAGTAGTTATAAATCTGGAACTTGTTAATCACCGGTGTTTGTTTCAGACATGGCAAAACAATGGTAATAGCAGCAAACATATACAAAATGACATAATATCCATTTTACACTGAGTTGTGAATGAGTTGTGCTCATAAGCTTGAATATTTGATAAAGATAGTGGATTTTAAAGTTCAAATTAAGGGGACCACTGCAGGCAAGGCTGGCACTAGATGATGTTAAAAAACCCTGGTAAACTGTGCCTGATATCCAAGTTTTGTTATTTCTGGGACAACATTCTTTCTCAAAATCATTCATGTAATTTGAAATCATCTAGACAACTAATAAAAAAAAAAAAAAAAGAATGAAGAGGTTCATATGTGGGAAGAATATACTTTAAGTTATTGGAAAGATTTTGGAATTGTTTCAAAGTTGTTACTCTTTTCTGAAAAAAAAAAATGAGGTGAAGTTAGTTTCCATTTAACATCTTATTTCTGATATAATTCAGAAGAGAAGATGCACATACTTGAGATTTCCTGTAAGAAGGAATTGGGCTCTCTGCCATGACAAGCATGATAATGGACATGCCGCAGAGCACTTGGGTAGTCCAGCCAAAAAAGTGTCTCCAAATGCTGTTACATGAGAGAATGTAAGGAATTTAATGACATAAGATATGCAAAAGAACAGCCTGGGCTATAGAAGAATCATTAAACCCTTATTTATACTCCAAAATGTATAAAGAGAGAAGTATACAACTGAATTTTTAAAATTATTATTATTAAAAATTGAAAAGACTTACATCAGAGTGATTATTGTTGCAGCCCAACTGCAGTAATATAGCTGTGTGTTATAAAAGCACGTAACTGACAGTATACTTAGTAGATAGTTCTGAAACCAAGACAAGCAAACTGAAAATGGCAGATGTACACTGAATACAGGTACTGGGGATGTTGTTACTGGGAGGGTTCCTATTTATGACTTCAGAGAATTGCTGGAATCCGTAACTTCTGTGCCCTAATTTCTGTCTTTCTGCCTGTTGTGCTTAAGATTCTTGAAAAGTAGAAATTTTATCTAGAGATTTAATTTGAAAACTAGAATTATATACTTATATAGACATAAAGGTCCAGGTAGCATACATGTGCTTTTCTTAAAAGCCATTGTTTTCTGATAATCACTTTTGTGTTTAACCCCCAAAAGTGTCCTTGAAAGTACATATTCTTAACTACATTTCGGTTTTACATTGCACCTTCTAATGAATAAATTTAAAATTTCCTTTTTGTGCTTCCTTCTTGTTCCTTAGATAATTACACAGTTTTATAATCTGCATATGGCCTCCTTTTTCAATTGAATAATTTGCTTCAAACAGCAAGATATTCAGGTGTTGTAGTTAGTGTGAAAGGCTTTATAATTATTAGTAGGTAATTGCCTTATGATTGGTGCATTACCAATCTGATTTGAATGCTTTTACTACAGGTGTGTTTTGAAAGTACTCCATTAACTTGTAGGGCTGCACTTGGGGACCTCTGAAGATGCACAGAATTATCTCACACTGTTGCTTATCTCAGTGTGAGAATATGTCCTTCTGCTTGTGCTGCTCTGTATTTTCTGCTCCTCTTAAAAGATAGCTGACAAGAACTGTTTAAAAATAGCAGGCCAGGGGCAGGTGACAAAATGTCACACAAGCAGCACCTGGTCCAGTGACAGCCTGGAGGGAGGAAAAAACAAACCCAGATGTCACAGATATGATTCTATTTCTGAAGCTGGTCGAACAGCAGAATTTCAGCTTCAGCAAAGAAAAGGAGAAGGGTCCATCCAGGCATTATGCATTCAAATTTTACGCTTTTTTTTTTCATGGCAGTTCCCTTTTTTCTATGACAAGTTTTAGTTTACAAGTATAGATTATTACATACATCTTTTCTTTTTACAAGTATTACCTGTAACCACATGCTCATTAACATGCTGTTAAGGAAAAGGTAATTAATGTACATCTGGTAAGATTTCTAAAATATTTTAGCACGGGCTTATACTAACTGAAATTATAGCTGCTTTAGTGTTTCTGCAGTGCTAGGTTAATAAGAAAATATATATAGAAGAGAATTACATCTGTGATTAGGAAATCTAAAGTAGTTAATGAGGAACTTTTTCAGCATCTTTGCTCAAGGAACTGGAAAGTAAAAGTGAAAATTTTATTTTGCCTTCCTTCTGCCCCTGCTTCTTTCTGGAGGTGCTGTTTGCTTCATAGTCTTATTGTGGTAAAGCATTTTTCTGAAAGAAAGAAGATTATAATGTGACTAAAATATATATTTGCTTATCTTAAACTGAGCTGGTTTTGTAAGTGTACTGAAACTTCATGTTGCATCCGTTCAGAAAGGATATTTAGTTTCAGCACAGCAGTCTCTCTGACGGGAAACAGAAGGCTTTTCCAATATTAATTCCTATCAACAAGTTAAAGGTTTACTTTAGTTCTTTGTCAAATCATAGTTGTTAAAACTTGCTTTTGCTGAAGTACAGGAACTTAAATGATTATCTTGATTCCTCGGTGTAGTGAGTGGTTTCCCATACGTGTGCCAGTGTAGTGAAGAAACTTAAACTGCCTGCTTCTTCAACTCACAAACGAAAACTCCCACGAAACTAGGAATACAGAGAGCATATGATATTGAAATGCCTTGATTGAAATCAGGGTAAGCACTCTGTTTCCAATGATCTGTTAACTCAGGAGCATCTGGTGTCAATCAAAGGTAGCATGGAAAACAGTGATTTATTTTTGCCAGTTAAATGGAGTGTTTGTAATTCTGCACTTGTTACTTGCAGCCTACTATAAATAATATAACTGCAGTGAAGTTTAGATTTGAAAGGGTAAATGTAATACACACCTAGTACAAAGCAATGTGTTAGTATCAAGAGAGAATTACTTGTTTATTCTGTGGTTTTTTTTCCTGTATTTTAAGTACATAATGCTAAAGGCACTACAGTGTTAAATACTATAAATGTGTATTCTTGGGTTATCTTCAGTAGACAGAAGGTTTGGCTATCCTGACTGTTCATTCCATTTCAGTTCTTCATATTAACTAATTTAATTCAGTTTTGAAATAAAAACATTAAAAATAGTTTTTATTTACATTGCAGGGCGTATGGGAATAAACTTCCATCATCCAGGAACAGACAATATTATGGCTCTTAATAGTAAGTAGTTAATCTTTAGTGACTAATACTGTCATGTTCAACAGTATTCCTCAGATTTCTTGTCTGTATAGCTGTATTGTCAGGCATAAATACGTACACTAACAATACTTGCATAGAAGTTCATGTGCACTCTCTTAAATTGATTTTCATAAGCCAGTCATCTCTGATCTTACTGGTAGAATTGGTGGTTCTTTACACTGGATTTATAATTGCTTTATATACTCCAATGGAAGCTTCATGATGCCTGCTATAGGTAATATTGCAACACAGTTTCTGTTATTCCCTCTTTTGTGCATGTGTATGTGTGCTAAATTTGTCACTTGAATTTCTGGTATCTCTCCAGCCAGATTTCTTCTTGTTGGGATGAGCTGTTAGAAGTTTTGCATACAATTCCATTGACTGATGGAGTTTACTTTCTTGGTTTCTCTAAAACATTATGTAGACAGGACTGGAGAGAATGTTTGGACAAGTAAATTATGAGGAAAAAGTGTGGGGCTGAAATTCACTGAAAGATTATTGCTTTTGTTTGTGTTTGGAAATAAAAATACATTTTAAAATTCCAATCATTAATATATCTCTCATGGAGACTTTTATCACTCTCTACAACTACCTAAAAGGAGGTTGTAGTGAGGTGGGTGTTGATCTCTTCTGCCAAGTAACAAGGACAAGAAGAAATGGCCTCAAGTTGTGCCAGGGGAGGTTTAAGTTGGATATTAGAAAAATTTTCTTCACCAAAAGGGTTGTCAAGCTCTGGAACAGGCTGTCCAGAGAAGTGGTGGAGTCACCATCCCTGGAGGGATTTAAAAGATGTCTAGATGAGGTGCTTAGTGACATGATTTAGTGATTGACTTGACAGTGCTGGACTTGATCTTAAAGGTCTTTTTCAACCTAAATGATTCTACATTTCACATTCAAAAAAATGTGCCAAAATAGGTCTGGAAGCTCTAGAGACAGCTTCATATCATGGGTAGGGATGATGGGTGAGGCACCACCAGCATAATATATAATAAAGCATTAGGTTTTGTCCATCTAATCCTAAGAAATGCTAGCTATTTTTAAATGTCCTTTTTTTTTATTCCTTACAATGTTGTATTAGAGGTGTTAGGATTAATTTACTAACTGTCCTAAAACTTTTTGCCTTTGCACTACCTAAAGAAGTTACACTGTGTATAGTTGAAAACGAGGTTCTTTTGTGGTACCAAACAAAAATAACTTCCAATGTGAAGAGCAGAAAATCCATAATAGGCAAGATGCAAGGTTTTAACATTTGGCTTTAAATGCCAGCTTTTAGAATCTTATGTAACACTTTGCTTGTGCTCTTTTTCTGAGTTTTCTGCTGTTAGCAATGAGGTGATATTTTGCAGTTTCTGTTGCCATAGCATATTTGCAGAGTTTGTTGCCATAGCATATAAGACCCATTTTTGAAATTACGGGAAATAAAGTAATTAACTTGGAGAAATGCTCCATTTAATTAAAGACTTCACTAAAAGTGGAAACTGTTCCTGTGGGTGTGCATAAATAAGTTCTGCAGAGATCATTCTGCTGCTCTTTGACAGGAATTCTGGCCTCAGAATGTATTTGTTGTTCGAACATGGGCATTTTAGTAAGCTGATTTGCAGTAGTAATATAATTGTGAAGATGGGAGATTGATTGATCTTTGAGATGTCTTTGTAAGTTGACTGTTACTAGGGAATAGACAGCAGCATTTCTTATGAAGTTTTATAGAGATGGGAATAAGCAACTGATACAAAGAGCTGTACTGTACTATAGTGAATCAGGGTTTTATTTTGAGATCACTCACTTTTATCCTAAGTGGATTAATATATTCTATTCTGATTTCTACCATTGCTAGATAAACAAAAATGTTGCCTTTTCAATTGAAAGAATAATTAAGAAAATATTTCTTCCTAATTCCTTTGATATTTTTTACAGCAGCTATATAATCTAATTGTTTATAGTAAAAAAAAAAAAGATCCTTTGCATCTATAGTCCTGATCTATGGCTAAAATTTTACTAGATCTAACTGAAGGTCCTAAACAAAATGTATTTATGCATTTCCAATATTGAAAATATTATGGATTTATTGAAATAGTAACTGTTTGCAGACTTGCATAAACCTGGCATGATAAATATGCAATTTACGCAACATAGTGATGATTGTTCTTTTTAATGCACCAATAAAAAGCCTGGATAAATTCCTATATAATTTTTTACTCTCCTGCATCTCTCCTTCCTCCCATTCTTTATTAGGTGAGGCCACACTGGTTTTGGCCATTACTAATAGTGTAGAAGGGAGAATTACTGTACCTTGAATCCTGCTGCGTTTTGCTGTTAAATCTTTGAAGACTTGAGAATAAAAGCAAGTGTTCAAGTACATAAGCTTAAAAGTTACTTTCTGTTACTTAAATTTTATTGTGTATGCAGCTAAAGCTGAGAAATTTATAAATGTGTACTTCCCATATGATCCATTACCTCTGTCATGGAGAAATATACTAAGGAAAGTTAGTCCAAGAAGAAATATTTTTCCTGTGCTGGAACGGTTATAGTTTGTATTAACAAAACAAACAAAAACCCCAAACAAATAAGAAAAAAAAAACAAAAAACAAAAAACCCACCCAAACAAAAAAAAACCCACACCAAAAAAACCAACCAACCAAAAAAACCCAACAAAACCAAAACTTAAAGATCCCAAAAGATATTTCGTCCTAGTAATTTTTGAAACAATTTGGAGAATTTATGTAACTTATTTAAATCATAATATAATATCTGCATATAATTTCTGTGAAACCAAACGCTGTCTGCTGAATCTGCAAATCCAACCTTGACATTCTATCTATATTCATTGCTACACAAGCATTTTTGGCTTTTCCTGCAAAGACATAATCTTTAAGGATTTCTGACTCAAAGCTCAATTTCTCCCTAACGGTGTACGCACTCTTTTGAAGATGGAAGACAACATAGGCTCATGTTAACAGCAATGCAAAACTTTACTTGACATGTCATAGGGAGGGGGGAAGTTTTCTGACGGGTGTTCATCTCTCTAGCTCCTTCTCATCCTTTATGGCAACACTTTCAACTGTACTTCAGTTTGTATTCTTATTTACTGATTACAGTCTTTTAAAACAAGGGAGTTCCCTAACTGACTGTCTTAACCTACTCTGTGTAAATGTTGAAGGGGATTGTTAGATTTGAGGGAAGGTATTACTTGTGTAGCTGGCATGGCTTAGTGCAGAGCATACTACCACCATTTTATTCATCATGGTGTAAAGCTACAACTCATTATCTCAAAACACGAAGTTCTGAAATAATAAAATGAGAGATAGAAGAGATTACTTTTAAATGAACAAACAGTCTCATTATGCATAGCTTGTCATTAATGGTATTATACTTGTGTGCATACACGAAGAGTTGCATGTGTGTATATTTTTAAAGTAGAGGTGCTTGAAGTTTTCTAGAATTAGACTTCTGATTGAACATTTCAATGTTCAAACATTCAGAGAAATCTGAGCATAATTTTGAAGAGCATTTAAACAAAAGGAAGATGTGAATATTTAGATTCAAAACATTGTGGGGGGAAAGCAATACCTTTTGTCTATACCAGCTCTAATTGAAGTTTCTCTAACTGAAATAGTGTTTTGAATCAAGTAGTGACAGTAGTTAACTTTTTAATAACACCATTCGTACTGAGGAAAGCAGTAGAAGAGTTTCTATAAACTTTCATCTACAGCACCTTATTAAATACAATTGATAGTAATTTCTAAGGGAAATGTGGCATAAATTGGACTATAGGTTTTATTTATGCAAATTCAAGTATGAACTTAGATATTATCTCAATATTTTTTGATGCTTATAGTACAAATTAGAAGTTATTTATGATAGTAAGCAAAACCTGAAAAAAAATTGATTTGCTTTGCCACAATTAACTCAAAGGTGTTCTCCATCCCCTCTTCTTGCTAATATTCACTCCCATTTGCAGTCATATATCTCTGCAGCCATGGCTTCTCTTTGGGGGACACTGGATGTTTTCTTGAATCGATATGTGCTCCTTTTTAATTAACTGTGTAATTAGGAATAAATAATCAGTGTGAATACACAGTCTCCTATATGCTGGGAAGTGAGCTACCTTTAATGCTTTTTGTGAACTCCAGAATGCCATCAATAAGCTTTAGTAGAAGAGAATTACAGAAAGTGAAAGAGGGAGACTGAGAATAAATGAGGGTGTGTGATCGTTCTAAGGAAGCACTGACCTGTATTGCTGGGAACCCAAACAAACTTCTGTAAAATGAGTTTAGACTAAAGGTCTAAATGAATAAGAAAACACCCGTTGTGAAATGCCGGAATTTTGTTTTTCTTAAAGCTTCTCTGTGCAGAGACTTTGTACTACTGTTGGGCTTCAAATGTTCCATCTGCTTCCAATGTTCATTCTTGTCTCATCTGAAAATGTGTCATCTGGGAGGTCTGGTGCTATTTCCTCTCCATCTGACCGTCTTTTTCTTTCTTTCATTAGTGTCATTTAGTTCTCTTTGTTCTGAGTAGAATAATTTGAAAAATACATCAAGGCAAGGGTTTGGGGCACCTTTTTAGATGTTTGCGTAGAGATGTTGGTTTTGTTTTATTAATATAGATCATCATAATTATGTGGGAAAGTCATCATGCCATGACAGAAAATGTAATGCCAGCAAAAAAATTCTGGGAAAACGTGTGGCTAAATTTTGAGAGACATCAATATCTTCTAATAGTTTGGTAGTTGCCTACAGGAATTTGCTGAGCTCTTTAGACCAATTGCTAAGACACATTATGAATGTGTTACTAGCTTATTAACATGTAAGAAATAATAGAAAGGAATAAAAGACACTGAGAGAGATAATAATGTTTGCAAAACTAGACCTAATATGATTCTGAAGAGATCACACTTTAGTTAACTGGAGGGGAAAAAAATGAAAGATGTGAAGTGTGACATAGGAAGGGCAGCAGGTTTTGTAAGAGTCCCAGAGTGTTCAAACTGTCACTTTACCCATAACCTTGCTAAGTTTTTCAGAACCTGCTGTACACACTGTTAGTACTGATACTGCCCTGGGGGCTGTGACACGGGCTGGCTGGTATCTCGAAGTCTCTTCTATAGCTGTATAATTTTTAAAAAGTGGGGAAAAAAGGCAGTAAACATGCCTTTTCTTCTTTCTTCCCTTAATTCTTTTTATATTAGCATCTGTGCTTTGAGATCCGATTTGGCTGTTACTGAAGGCAGTATCTTTTATCAGTGACTGCTAAAGTCTTTTACTAGCAGTGAGAGATTTCTTGAACTACATATATATATTTTTTTAAATTCAACTGTGTAGCTCTTTACTACCTTTTTCTTTGTTCTTTTTTTCCTACCTATTTTCCTGCCTTGTAACCTCACCAATGCTCTTTCCTTTCATCTGTGTGATCCTCTCTGTTGTGGGTGAGCACCATCTGTTTCTGCAGAATTTTAAGAACAAGATTTGTCGGGCTGTTCCACAAGCATTATATATGATACTAGAAGAGATGAAATGGCCGTCCAGAATTTGGTTTGGTAGATAGGAAGCAATATGAACAAAGTTCCTATCCACCAGGCTGTTAGAAATGTGAGTTTAATCTATTTTTTAAACTAAAGCAAAGATAAGAAAATAGATAAGCCTTATTAGCCGCCTGCACAGATGCTTGGCTGCTCAGTATGCTTAAGAAAGGAAGATCTAAGCTGTTTAAACAATAGTCTTGAGTATCAAATGGAGTTCACATGTTTGATCAAGTGTTTGAGGTCTGATGTGAGGGTCTCAACTACATTCAGCTTGCATTTAGATTGTAATTCTCTGATGATGGGATTCAGTTGTATTTGTATGTCAGAGTATGTTATCAGAGAGATTGTTGTAACTCTTGCATTGCTAGCATTGTAAAAAAAAAAGTGAGCTAGAAAGGACTATTGAGGCTGGTATCAGCACATTATTGCAGAGCCCATCTGCACATCCAGCCCATCTATCAGTGGAAATTGAGAACACTATTTTGAACCACTTGTCGCAGAGCAGTAATTCATCCCAATCCCCAAACCCAAGCTGTTTTGATTATATGTTTTCAAAGACCTCTTTAAAAAAAAGACTGGAGGATAGAAGTCCTATTCTTTTGAACAGCTTTTCTAGCCATAGGAAAGGGGGATGAAAGAGCATATTTTCTTAAACAAGCTGTTCTGTTGTACTGTTCATCAAAAATAGCCTTTCAAATCTCAAATGCTGAAACATGCTGAAGGAAAAATAGCTGCAAATGTTATCACTGATAAAAGTGGGATGAGTGTCCTGCAAGTAACAGATTAGTATGTTGAAAACTTTCTTTGGAAGCAAAGAGATTTCTGTGCACATAAAGCTCAGTACAAACATTCTGTGGCAAGGTACCCAGAAGTTAATGTAGTGAACCAAGTTTAATTCTTTATTCTCCTAAAAGTATGGGGGAGAGTATTACATTTATGCACTTGACTTACTATTTTGCACATGACTATCATGCTATTTTTTGGCTTACTTCTTACCTAGCTAAAATCCAGAAATTGTTATTAAAAAAAAAATATTTAATATACAGTAAATTCATGCTGATTCAAGCACTGGCCTCATCTTTGCAATGGGGTCTTGACAACCTTGACTCCTATTTTAGCTAGTAAAAATGCTGAATTTATTCTAAACTATATTTATGTGCATATAATTTTTTTATGTTGATTGCTACAAATTAAGTTACTCATACTACTTCCACTTCAGCTAATGCCTTTCATGTGCCTCCAACTTTTTAAATAAAATGTTCCTTACCCAACTCTTATTCAGTGATATATATATATATATATATATATGGGGGTTTTTTTTAGTATTTTGGACAGTTTGTTAGATGATCTTGACCATTCAGACAGAGTACCATGGACTGACTATCAAGAAGAAATCTTTTGATATATCTTACTGAAATTTCAGCTATGATTTTTCCATATGGCTAATTTGAGACAGCTTGTTGAAGCCTTTTAAAGCCGTAAAGATGTAAATAAAATTTATTTATGTACATTATAGCAAATGAATTGACTGAAATGACCAAAGTAAAAAATATTTTCCAAAGGAACTGTGAATACGTGGTCTGAAGTTTACAAGAGTTCTAGTACTACAGAGATACAATATTCTTGTCTCATTTCAGAATTTTATTATGGCCCAAAGGAAACCTTCAAATCAGTTGAGAGAAGTTCTGACTATGGATGCACTCCTTGCATCTGTTTTAAATTCTTGTGTATCATACACAAATACTTGATCTCAGTCTCCGTATTTTAATGACATACAGTTCCTAGATTATTCTGTTAATTTGCTTTTTGTTACCTTAGCAAAATGAGGCCTTTGAGTTCAAGGTGTGCTACTGAGATACTGTTACAGCAAAGATACATAGGATAATTATACTTGATTCTGTCACATTCTCTCAGTTCATTAGTTCATTTTCACTGGCATTGCAATTCACTTGTAAACTTCTGGATGTCTTAAGAAATTCAGAGACTTGCTATTCAAAAGACAAATATTGACATATTTTCCTTTCTGATCTTAGAAAAATATTGGACAACTCAGTGTCCTAAAGCGTCATTCTAAACTGCTGACTGCCTCAAGATTACAAACTAGTTTTCCATGTTAGAAATAAGATTCTGGCACCTTATAAATCAGGGAGGCTTCCAGTCTTGTCAGATAAGCTTTCTTTATCCCTTTTAGCTCCAAAATTTCAAAGCTGGAAATGCTGACCTTTTATTTATTTTTTTCTCTTCCTTCCATAGAGAGAACACTATTTCAAGTCAATTTAAGAAATGTCTTTAAGTGCCAACACTGAAGATAGGATGTTTTTAAAATCTCAAAATACTTTCTATTAAGTTTTACATAAAATGCAATAATACAAACAAATGGTGTCACATGTTTGAAATTTCGTGATCAGGTCCATGTTTAGCTGTGATATGGAAAGAGTGGAGATCTAGTTCTGTTGAGTTCAGTTTGTGAACTGTAAAAAAATATTTAATAAAGCAATGAAAAAAATAAATCACAAGTCTTCACCAAGGTAAGAGATCAATAAATTGTAGTTGCTGTCTTGTTTGGCATCTAAGATCTCATGGTTTAGACATCTTAGTTCATCTAAAATGAAAAAAAAAAGGGGGGG
>VWZY01001945.1:897280-948116 GCA_013399075.1 Chloroceryle aenea
GGGGCTGTGCCTAATGAGTAGATATTATTTTCCCGGTCCAACATAATTTAATAATGTGTGTTACAGTTTCTTAATTTTACAGAGTTCTTTCAGTAAGGAGCTTCATTCAGTCTTCAGGTTCTAGCACAAACCAATCCTGTCCATACCTCTGAAATCTGCGAAGAGGATCTTTTACAGCTCATCACATTTCTGTTGCTATTAGAATCCGATTTAAAAGACAACAAATTAATTTGGCAATATTATTAATTAATATGAGCATACTGAAAGTACATCAGCTTGTCTATCGACTTAATTTATCAGATTTTTACTAAGGTCAGATGCATTTTAAAAGGTACTTCAGTTGTGTAGCTAGCTGTCTTCCCAGGGGAACTTAGCCCTACAGTGTCTGATCCAAAAAATGTAACCCTTAGCTAGAGATTAAGATGTTAAAAGTGGGTACTTATTGTTCCACATGACTAACATCTGTTGTCTCCAGGAGATGAAGTAAGGTGGTTTTTGTTTTTGCAAGTGTGTCTTAACTTCAAAGTCTTGGTTCACTGGGATAGTGAGCTATAAGCTATTATTACAACGCCTTCTGCTGATGTATTGTGTAAGCATTTCATTGATTCATGTCAGATGATCCATGTTTCTAGGTTGAGTTTTTGTGTAGTCATCACTGATACCTATTCTTCCCAAGTGTCACCAATTTTTCTGTTCTAATTGAAGTGTATTGTGTATCTTCTGTAGTTTACTTTTGAAACTTGCTGCCACAGGAATTTGTGGAAGCAGGTAGTATCAGCAGGTTCAAACAAGCATTAGAAAATTGTTAACAAAAGTCTTTTAGGCAGGTACTAGACGTAGGTGAGCAGGTGCCTCCTAATGTGTTTCATCCAGTGACTATGAATGCTATTGTAACAGAAGAGAAACATGCAACTAATACTGGCCAGTCTAATGTGCTTTTTCTAGTGTCACTATTGAAGACTGAATACTTGTCTGCATGATTCATTGGTTTTACCCAGCAGGGCATTGATTATGATCTCTTGTAGACATTCTAGCTGAGGTACATGCTTCCTGTCCCTGTTTAACAAACACTACGATCAAGTTTATAAGAATATCTTTTAGCGAAGTCCTTTTTTTTTTTTTTGTAGATTGTTGCTTAATTTCATCTCTTAAATAACTTGCAGAACACCTGCTTTACTAATAATAATTCTCAGAAATCATTTGTGCAATTCTGGTATTTATTTACATGGTTTGCTTTTATCACTCACATTACACAATGTCCCTTTTTGTGTTGGAACCTTCCAACACAAACATCAGGGCAAACCCAAACTCTAGTCCCAGCTTAAGTAGTGACCTGAACAATGAAGGTGGTTTACTAGTTTATATACAATAAGCAACTTCCTGTTGCTTGATTGTGTTCTTGAGTTTTGGTATGTATATTAACTGAGCAAGAATAACTTTAAATAGCAGAGTAACTTCCCTTCTCCGTTTAACTTTTTTTTTTCTCTTGTCGGCATTGTCGCAACGTCGATGTCCTGGTTCTCTGCCTTCCCAGGACCATAGGCAATGGTTATTGGGTCACACCTTCCTTATGACTCCTTGAGGGCTATCTTGTGTGGATGTGTGTCTGTGTGTCATGCAGCTTTGCTCATCTCATAAAGCAGGTTATCTTGAGTTTTGTGGCTCTTCATAAAATTTTGCAAGTGTGTTTTTATGCCACCGGTAGATCCCTTCTTCCTTGACTAACAGATTAAAAGCTTGCATTTTGCAAACATTTAAGTTCTTTTTCATCAGTTTCATGGAACTTTCTTTGGGATGCAGTTAAAATTTGAGCATTTCAATTGAGTGTGTTTTGATTTATTGCAACAATGGGGAATCTTAGCTTCAGGGTTTGGGGAATTCCAATAGCATCAGCACTAAATTTACTTAATTCCATTGCAGTATTTGGGTTTTGGGGAGTTTTGTTTTGCTTGTTTGCTAAAAGTTTAGATAGAGTTCTGCTCTTCAACACAGAGTTCCATGCTAATAAAAATACATTCAGCTTCTGGGATGAGGCGAGTTAATAGCTTCAGGAGAGTTAACAGGAGGTAAAAAAGAATGTGTTGTTCCTTTGTCTTTGAGTACATGCAATCTGGGCCATGGTGGTTATGTAACTTTCAACCTGTCAGTTAAAGAAGGTTACAAAGGGATGGAGAAGCACTAATGCAGTGATGATCCTTCCGGGAGTTGCACAACTGATCAGTGCCTGCTTGCAATAATTTTTCAGTTTACAGGGGAAAATGCTCTCATCACTTAAAGTAGCTATGTTTTCATTCATACTGTAATGTTCTACGAGGTTCTTAAGAAAGAATCACTTTTGTGTTCAGTTTTGAAACTTTCAAGGAGATGGTTTTAAGTGCAAAATGATGTTCATATTTGGCACCAAAACCAGTATATGGGACTGGCTTCATCGGTGGTGGGTACAGTCTTGGGAGCACCCAGTCTCTTGTCTTTTGTCGGAATTGCCCAAGAGATAAAGTAACTTCGGATATGTATCACTGCTAGCTTCAGGGTTTGTAATACTGGCCTTCAAATGCTTTAATTCAAGAATAATTTCTGCATTGTTTATACTCTAAAATGCTCAAGCTGGAGGCATTATGAAATTTTCTGGACAAACCATTCGTTCTATTAATCTGATATGCTTTGAACTTTGATTTATGAACAAGATGGGAATTTTTGATTAACTTCTCAAAGGACACATTTTTGCATCCTGTATAAACAATGTAAAAAAGTGTGTGTTGACATTCTTAAGTTGCCATGCTGTATAACTTGTTGGAGAAAGGAACACTTTAATGTAATCACTGGATAAAGTTGAGTTCACTTTCAAATTGTGTGTATGTATATTAATAACAATGGTGAAACTTCACCTTCAGCAAAAGCTGACTAGGCTCTGTCTTCCTCTTAATCCCTAAGGGGATTGCATTATTTTCCCCCTAGAATTTGTAGGCAATTGTAAATATACCTTCAGTAAAACCATTTTATGGACATAAAGATTACGTGAGTTGCCTATATGAGATAAAAGGAATATTGTACAGTATAACACAAGTGTTAAAATAGATGGTAGTAGGTTATTCTAAAACTCAGAGAACTTCATGGTATATTTCTGCCATGATATACCATTACCTTCTTCACAGCCTAAATGTTTACATTAAGTACATAAAGCTTTCTTATCTTAAGAAGAAACACAGAAGTCTTTCAATCTCATATTAAAGTAATGCTTCTTTATTTAATTTTTAGATTGGTAGCATTCTGTTTGAGAATTTTCAACTAAATTATTCTCAAAACATGTTGATACCTCCATCTCAATACATGTTTATTTATGGGCATTTATCAAGACAAGGACTTGCTACATGAGGTCTGACAGTGATTCCTTGCTATCATAAGTAATGAAATAGTGATTTAGCAGTACCTAGAAAGGAGGAGGAGGATTAATTTTATCTTTGCTACAAATCCAACTCTAGTATCAGTTCTCCCTTCCCTTGGCATTGCAAGGAGCAGTGTCTTTTTCAGGGATTACTTGACTACCTCACTGTCTGAATAGTTGTCCACACAAACAACTTCTACTGTCTTTATGTTCAGTATAAATTGTCATCATGGACCTTGACATTTTTTAATCTTCCTAATGAAACACATGTAATTGCTCTTTTGTGGTGGGAGAAAAAGACACAGGTGTGTGGAGTTTGTGTTTCTTCAGGGCTTGAGGAAGAAGCTACCTTGGTAGAAGAGCCTGTGCTGAAGGAGATTCAGTCTTCTCTGGGTAGCCCCTATGGCCACTTGGAGATGACAGCAAGGGGACCAGGCAGCAGATGGCTAGTTCCCAACTAGCCACAACTGATTTGTCTTGTATGTAATTGCTGGCCAAGGAAAAGTAAGTAGGAAAGCTGAGGGGTATAGTGGGATACCTCATGACATGCATTTGAGGATGAAAATAGAAAATTAGGAAGAATGGAAGTTTTTTATGTTAGAGGATGCTTGGGATACAGGAGGGAGTGGGAACTAAATGAAGTGGGCTAAGTGGGATTGTAGAGAGAGCCGAAGGAATCACACCTAAAACTTGGGCATGTAGGGCAATAACAGAAGGCATTATCTTAGTTTTGGAAATAAGAGATGGGCTTGGAAGGGAGGAAGAACACAAACACAGGCTCTGTTACCTATTGCCTAAGCTCTACGTGCTGTTGAAAAGCTCTGCCTGATCCCTAGCCTTCTACATTTTATTATCTTGGAATACCATTGATATCTTTCATGGCAGGTTGAAGTCCCTGGGTAGAAGACACTGTTTTCCAGATGATATTCTGGTTTTCTAAAATTTCAGATGAAAAAAATGTTTTTTCCTTTTCCTGTTATATCATGAAATATGACTTGTACAATGAATGATGTGGATTCTACCATTGATGCATGTGTCATTGAAATGCTGTGTTAATTCTGGTAGTTAAAGACATTTTGTCAGTCTGTTTTTATTTATCTGAACATACTGGCTATTGAGTTCATATTGGCTTAGTAGGATTTTAGTGTTTATTCATGGTTAATTATTTGAACTGAAACATAATCAGAAAATATGTTCACCCCAACTAATTCATAAAATGCAAAATGAGTTCTTTTTAGTAGGATTACTGTTGATGATGTTTATTGCCTCTTAAAACTATAATCCTAAATTACAATTTTATAGTACTGTAAAGCTGATATGCCTGATTTTTTTAATACCTTTTGCTATGTAGAAAAATTGCACAGAAGTTCCTTCCCCCCTGGGTGTGTCCTCTTCAAACTTTTTCTCTTGTCTTGGATTGTTTGAATTTCATCTTGCACTTTTTGAATGTCTTTTCCTTCTTTATGGTGGGAGGGGAAAAAGAGAAGAGGTAGAAGCTACATTTTTGTTGCTTTTGGAGCTAAATCTAATGACAGCTGTACCGACAATTTTCTTCTGTGTTTACATGCAGCCAGGAGCTATGGGCGGAGAAGAGGTAAAAGTATTTACTAAATGTTTTGTTTGCTGAATAGTGGGAGAAATAAATATTTATTTCTCTTATGATAAGATGTTACCTATTCTAACATTATTTGGTTGATCAACTGCTTCTTATAAATCAATCTCATATTCATTTGCAAAACATTTCCCTTCTAACAGCAGCTTAAAGCAATGATGATCTTGAGCTGATAACTTCAAGTGTGTTGCTATTACTAGTGAACTGGAGGATAACTGAATATAAAGACTTTTTACATATTTATGATTTTAAATGCATAGTGTTCTGAAATTTAGTGAATTGAATACATGAAAAAATAATATTTTCTTCTTAGATGAAACACTTTTCATTGAATATTACACTTGAGTAATACATTGGATTACCTTAGGTAGAACATTGTGAATACCAATACTAGTAACTGTTGTCAACAATAAATACTGATATTACTACTAAAGATACAGTATTTGATCACATTTTAACTCCATCATAGGCAACCCTTAGAAATTAAAAGCAGGCTGAAAACATTTTACAAATGTACGGTGCTGTATATAGTTCATTTTGAGAGATGAGTGAACGTGGACAATAGCAAGCTTGCTGACTACCAAGAAAGCTACTAATGTAGCTTAGATTTATGTACTGTGCTGTAGCTTACACAGACCTAGTGACTGAGAAAATAACAGTGAAGATTGCAGTTTTTAACAGTTAGAGTTGGGCAGTGTCATCTGCTTGGGGTACTTTGGCATTAAACTTCATTTTATCTTATTTTTTATGTATACTCTGTAAAAGCTACGCTTGTGACATTGCTTCCTTTTCAAAATGTGGATTTTTGTATCATGCTTGTTCTTGGAGACAAACCAAGCCATGCAAGCAAGCTGATAGCATATAAGTAACTTGTAGTTTGCACATATGTATGCATTGAGGTAGTAGGCTGTACTAACACAGTATGTAATACTGAATTTGAGCTGATGTTGTTTAAAGCCAACTCGTTTTATTGTTTATTTGATAGCTTAAAAAACCCAAACCAAACAAAAAACAAAACAGATGTAAGGAAAACTTACAATATTACCTTCCTTTTTTCCACCGTGTCCAGAGAACAGGCCCTCATTAACAGATGTTGAAAGCATCCTAATACTTAAACTTTTCCAGTGCTCTCATGGTATTGAAACACATTGGAAAGTGCGCAGAGTGTGTAACATTGTATACTTGCTGCACACGCGAGCACTTTCCTTTCATTTTAAGATTGTGGCAAGTGTTTTCAGGTTGATGGCAGCAAAGTAGGGAAGGAGGTGGGAATCAGCTGGACGCTATTAACAACTTGTTTAGTTGTAGAACATTGTGAGTACCAACATGAAATAATATGGCAGTAATTGTGATGAATACAGCATAGGCTGTTTTATACAAATTGTAGTGATGACAAAACAGGACAAGCAAGTTCTGAATGTGCTGGACTTTCAGATTTATTTTTTTTTTTTCCTCTACCAAAAAGCATGTTTCACTCCATAACAGTTGTCTCCTATGTGAAATTCAGGCTTTTCTATAGTAACAAGTAGATTTGTGTGTGTGTGTGTCTTGTCATTAGTGTTAGGGATTTTGTGATTTGCCTTACTCATGCAATAGTAAAGTCTGTGACATTCATGCTTTTTCATTATCTTAAATTTTATAATGTCTTCAGCTTTCTTAACCTTAAGAAACACTAAATTCTACAATAGTTTGTTAAAAAGTTATGTGTTTATCAAATGTTCTCATATATCCCTCTCTATTACTGTTTTTACCATTTGTATTGCAGTAATATGCAGAATACCCAGAGGTGAACCTGTGAAGGGTCTCATTTCATGTTTAATACACTTGGGTATCTTAAGTGTTTGATTCTGTCACTTTGACTAAGCATGTCCAGTGAGAAGAGGTTTTGTCAGAAGTCTTTTAGGGCTTGCCATCACCTATCAGTTCTCTACTTGGATCTTCTCTTTTCTTTTGATTAAAGAGGGGAATATTTCTTTGTAGGTGTCAAGCTTAGAGCTGTTGAGCCATATTATTTTAGGTACCTTGTTTTTAACTTTTACCGCCTATTTTTTAGGTAGAGGTGTAAGTACGGTTATGGGAAACCAGCCCAAATGCTGCTACACTGACAAGTCAGAGATGCCAGGGGAAGGGCACCAGATGTTAAAAATAGGGTATTTAGTGATGTTTTCCCATAATACTCTCCCAGAGATTTGCCTCTGGGGGTTTCTTGAGGTGGTGTTTCAATATTTATTGCCTCAGAATGAGTTTTTCTCCTGTTCTTGCTCATCTCCTTCTCTGAAGCTCAATAAACATTTCAGCATCCTAAAAAGCCTGTGGCAACATGTTGGGCAGTTTGACTTCCTTTCAGCCTTGCCATGTACTGATTGTGTTCAGTGCACTTTAGTTTCCCCCTACTAGAAGAGACAGTGAACAATCATTCCCTATTCCCTTGTGTGTATGCTTTCCATTGTTTTAAATGTATACTTCATACATGTAACTGTACTTAACTATGAAGTTTTAGATCATCTTTTTCATATACTTAAGAACAATACAATGCTTGGAGACTATCAAGCAGCTGGCATAAGAGGTGGTTTCTTTCATTCTAAGCTGCTGTGCATTTTCATTATTTCCTTCAGTTCCTTCAGAACTCAGCACTTAGCTGCCTCTGTAGACCTGTAGTATTAGTTGAACACCCTGTCCTAGTATCTTTTAATCTGCTATGTCAGCTTTTGCTAATGGCTCATGTTTATTGTTCGTTTTATTTTTTACAAGAAGGTAGCTTGAAGGAAATGGAATTAAGATTATTTAGCTTCTTAGTAAAGTCAGTCTCTTATGGATATTTTCCAATTTCCTACTTTTCAATGGGTTTTCTGATTTAATTAGGAAGGCTAAAATTTTGTAAAAATACTCTTATTTCCCTGATGCATGTACTCTGCATATGTTTATATATGTGCATGTCCTGTCTGTCCATTAATGGAATATTCATCAGTAGTCTTTTCTGCTTGGTGCTGTAAACCCACCATTTCTGACAACCAGTTGTACTACACTTAGAAGAGTTGCATCTCTAAGTCCTTCTCTGACTGTGGCCTTTTCCACCTTTTTTTTTTTTTTTTTTTTGTGTTGGTGCTTAAAAGCACAGAAGGATTTTTGCTTTAGTGGATTTTTGTATCTGTGATCTGTCAATGTTGCATATTTAGTATATTCTAATCAGGACTTTTCTAGTGCCTTGTGTTCATAAAAAATATCAGACAGGTGTTCTGTGTCTGTCAGAACATCTTTCCTGGTTCTTGTCTGTTAGCTTGTTTTCTTTAGATAGGATTGCTGCTGCTTTTTGTAATCTGTCCTTTGCTACTGGAGACTTTATTACTGATATTTTTGGTGGATGCGTTTTTCTGAGTAGCATCCCTCTGCATGTCTTTATTTTTCTCCTTGCCTCTGTTTTTATTTCCTGTACTTCCATGTGCTGTTAATACCAATGTGGTATTAATACCATATTGCTGGAAGTTAGTTTGGGTATAGGGAATTATTAAAGTCTAAAAGTTGGTATGTTCTCCAGTGTTGCTTATATACAGACTTCAAATATTTTTTTACTTTATCTTCTGAGTTAACAAAACTGTTATTAAGACAATGTGTATATACTTTGGTAGTAATAGCAACAAGTTAATTGCATCAAGCGATTACAAATAAATTGTTCACTTTTCATGAAGAAAGTAGCAGCCATGTCTGTTGCTTTTTGTTAAATGATTAACAACTAGCTAACAACTTTTTTCAAGTAGTTTTTGTGATTTATTTAGTAAGATTTGAAAGGGTTTTTTTGTTTGTTTATTTGGGTTGTTGGGGTTTGTTTGTTTCTTTTTCTTGTTAATTAAGCTTCTTTCTTCACCTACATGTTTAATTTCCACAATACAAAGCTCTTCTATGTTTATTTTGCTGTTTGCCCCCCTACTCAGACTGGGTCTTGGTTCACTTGAGGAGAAAGTGATGCACTCCTGTGGTTAGGGCCCTGTAAAGCACTCTGAAGGAAGTCCAGTCTGCAGTGCAATGGCTTGAGGGATCTCCTCTTTAAGATTGGTCCTTCAAGATCTGTCATGGAAGATTTAAATATCTAAGAATTAGTTTGAAACGTAAATCTTGCAAAGGTTCTTTCTATAGCTATGGCAAAACAGTTTCATCAGATTGATTGTTTTCATTGCTAGCCACTTGCAAGGGTTTGTTTTAAAGCTAAATTAGGTTTATTGTCTTGTAAGGATAATACGGTTTTGGAAAAATAGAAGCAATACAATGGACGTCATTTAGATAACTGGACCACTCAGCTTGGCCCTTTAATGCAAATTCTGCTAAAGCAGAACACTAAGAGGAAAATAATGGGTTTTTTTACTGAAATATTTGATTCTCCAGGAAATAGCATTAACTATAGATACTACAAAATCTGTTACAGGTCGGTCTTCACTCTTTCCTTTTGAAGATGGCTTCCTAGACGACAGTCATGGTGATCAGTCTTTATCATCAGGTCTCAGCTCTCCAACACGCTGCCAGAATGGTGAAAGAGTGGAACGCTATTCTAGAAAGGTGTTCGTTGGAGGTCTTCCTCCTGACATTGATGAAGGTACTGTAAATAAGGTTAAAGGTACTGTGCATAAGTTATTTGATGAAATGTAGGAATTGATTGTATAATTACTTTAAAAAGGTCAAAGTTTCATTAAAAAAAAAGTATTTTCTCACATATGTCACTTTTAGTGCCTGTGGCATTATTTAAAACAGACATCACTCCCACTCTCTGCAACACACCTGAGAATTTACTTGACATTCTTCTGTACTGTTTATCAGAAGAGATGGAGACAGAAATGCCTGCCTAGCAGGTCTTCTAGTCTGCAATAGCATCCTACGTTCCCACGTATGTGAAGTGGGAAAGCTGAAATAGGGAATGTAGTGGATACTGTCACTCTTTTGTAGTCTTTCCCTGCCTCTTTTAAAAAGGTGTGGTTGACTTATATCCAGCATGTATACTGTGTTCAGTTGGCAAATGTAGGGCAGTTAATATGATCAGAAATTGATAACCAGATTAGTAGGTATGATCAGTTTTTTTCTCAGTCTTAATATGTGCTTTACCTATGTGTGCCCACACACACCCTGACCCCCAAACCAAAACTGTGACAGCTTTTGGTGCATTTCTCATATTATGGTTGGAATCCACCACTATCTAGCTTCAGCTGACATACACAGGGAATTTGGGGGTACCTTGTAATGAAAAGAGAAGGATATCTTAATCTGATGTACTAAAATTAAGCGTAAACTGTGTCCAGTTTTAATTAAAGAAACAGTATGAGCTGCCAATCTGTGGTTTACAAGCAGCTCAAATGGAGTTCCCATGTCACGTCATGATAGAAGCACTGCTGGGTAATCTGAATTCCCAGCTATAAGAAGCAGCACACCAACAGGTATAACTGTGAATGTTCCTGTGTCACTCAGAATCAAAATATATGCCCAGCCCATCCTGTCAGGAAGTAACATGGCTGCTTGGGAGCTGTTAACGTCTTCTGTGAGAGGTCTGCTCCAGTAAGACCTTTTCACCTCCTGAGTTACGTAGTATGTGTTTTGTGGCTCCAAACCCTTGAAAAATCTGAAATGCAGCTCATGGGGTTACATAAACTGGACAGATTTCAAACAATCAAAAATTGGAAAACTACTGCCTTTGTCTTCAAATGTTTCCCGTGATGGATTGTTGCTCTGATCTACCTACCATAATATAAGACAGAATTTTAAACTAATTCTTTCTTTGAAGTATTAATACATTGAGGAAAAAAAGGTTTTTAAAAAGTAATGTAAAATAGCTTTTTCTGAAGCATTTGCATGTAAAACAAAATTATCCTGTAAGATAGTGTGAGATATGTGTTCCATGGTGTTTCTAAATTGATGCTTAAAAAGCAAGAAATAACCTGGTAGTTCAAGGCAGGTTTCCAGAGGGAACTGAGAAAGGCTCGGTCCCCACGGTCGCATGACCTGGTGCAGCCAGTTTTCTAGGGCATGCTACAGGGAGTGGCCATGCTGACATGGAGCTCCTCTGTCAGTCCCATGAGGCTGCATCTGACCCTTCTTTGTGGTTATAATTAGAAATATACTGCAGCTGAAGCATATTCACTTCTGATAGATCATGTTTGCATTTAATCCTGCTGCAAACTTGCATCAGTGGAATGTATAATTACTTTTTCAAGCAGCTACATATAAGCATAAAAGTGAAAGAATATTTAGGCATCCTCTACATGTATTATTGCAGTTTTCACTGTTCTTAACAGGTGTAGAAAACAGTCTTCTTTCTTTTTTCCAAGTAAGAGTCTTTACCTTACCACTGTTAGTCTTCATATTCTCTCCAAGGTGCCTCATATGTTGTTTTTTATTTTTTGTAGATGAGATCACTGCCAGCTTTCGTAGGTTTGGACCTCTTGTGGTGGATTGGCCTCACAAAGCTGAAAGCAAGTCATATTTTCCACCTAAAGGTAATTAGTTTAAAATACACTTATGCAGGCTGTTCTAGAAAAAGCAGGTTTTTTTCAGTTGCCATGGTGAAAAAAAACAAAATTCAGGGAATGAAATGCGGTTCTGTGCGTGTACTTCTTCAGCAAACCTGGACTCCTTGAATCATGCCTTCATTTATATTAGGCTTATTTTAGAAGGCAAGTTACAGAAATTTCCTAGTACAAATTCTGTTGCAGTTTGAATATTGTAGGAATTATTAGGATAACAGCTGAAAGTCACTGGTACACAGTATTTTGCAGAGCAGCATGAGTCCACTTTGTATGTGTTCTGACCCAAGAAGCTGTGATCCTGCTCAGAACCACAAGGTCTGCATCAAGGCTCACTGGGCGATGAACCCCGGCAAGGAGCTCTAAGAGAGGGCAGGCAGGCTGGCATCATGGTCACAGAGTTTCTAGGTTTGAGCTGGTTTGCTTCAGGGTGGTTTAAAGTGCATGCAGTTGGGGCAATTTCCTATCTGTCAGAAAAAAAATTTGCAGACTTGTTTCAGTTGAGAAAGAACAGGTTATGGGAAACCTGTTCGGGAGAGTTACTTGGCTAAATCAAATTTCTGTTACTGTATTCTAGTCCCTCCTGTCATGCATGCCTCTTGTGTGTAGTTTGGGAGTTCACTCATCCTCTGAAACAGTCTCATGAAGTTATACACAGAATTTCTAAACTATATGTTAGGATTTTCTGTTCTCACTGTCTCTGAAAGCTTTTAATTGCTCATTATGGCCACTGATTACTTTGGTAGAGCAATGGGCTGTTCAGTCAGTGAACTAGCTAATCCTACAATATTTTAACTGTAAAAAACACATTAAAAAGCACCATCATAATGTATCTGGAAGCTTAAGTGCTGGAGGTGAGAACTCTGTGCTGAACACATGCCCTGTAAACAACATTTGAGTCACTTAAAGACAGAACAAAACCCCATAGGTGCTCCCTCTTTCCTGTCCCATTTTCCTAACTGAGCCTTGCTGTCAGTAGGTATTATGCAACATCTTTTCTTGAATTTAAAGTCAAAACAAACCAACCAAAGAAACAACCCCCTCAAAAACAAACAAACAAACAAAACAACCCCCCCCAAAAACCCAAAACAACCAAACAACTCAAAATCTAGCAACACAACACCCCAAACTTCAAAGCCCCCCCATATTTGATCATCTTTCCTTAGGAATATATAAGATTTTTCCTTTATTTTTTTTTTAAAGGTCATTAGGATCTTTCTGACTAGCGAGTTCTCATTGTACCTTCACTTACAAGTTAAAAAATGTAGTAGTAAAACCAGCTTCTCCTTGTCCCTACTATCTCCTAGTACTCTCTACTTCTTTTTTCTTCATTAATTCAATAACTATTCATGGTACATCAACATGGGACTTTCAGTTATGATTTTTTTCTGTATCTGACAGTGGACTAGTTATGCCTTGCCAAACTTGTAAAAATGTTTTTGAGTAAGATCTATTTTAGCAGAAGGCAAGGGAATGCAGCCTCACTTCTATTTTTGTCATGATTCTAATATAGGAAACAGCTTTCAGAGCCCCTGCCAGTTGCCCTAAACGTCTGTCTGAAAGTGCTACAGAACAGTCAATCCCAACTGGTCCAGATTTATTTATAACTGACTTAGTTATCAATCAGGGCTGCAACATCATACACCCTGCCCCGGACCATTTGCATGGTTCATTCTGTTGCCACCGCTGCGGCAAGGGGAGTTACTGCCAGAGGAGCAGGAAGAATGAATGGTGATGATTCTAGTGGAGCGGTAATTCTGATTTCATCACCCTCTTTCATAATAAGGTATCAAGTCTGAATACAGCAGTCTGTTGTACTGAAAGTAATTGCACTGGCAATCCCATACCACCCAAGTCCAGCATAAAATGCCAAGCCAGCTTCTGTGGTGTAAAAGCTGAAGTCAGAGATCGTAATATTTACTAGAAAGGAAATGAATGTTCCTTATCCAGAAAGAGATAGTATGGCAAAAAGTGACTGCAGGATCTTTTGTAAACTTTGTTCACGTATCAATCGTGTGCATATCATTTGTGCAGTATCAGTCTCATACCCACTGACACCTGAGGCCTCACATACAATTTGTAGTCCCCGTGTCTTCCCACAGCAGGACAGCACACTCCCAAATCAATGCAGTTCACAAAATGTGTGGTAGCAAAATACAGTACGTACCAATCTGCTCTTCTGTAGCTGCACAACTTAAGGTTGTTTTTGTATAGAATGTTCTTTCAGATTTTCAATGACTTTAACTCTTCCTTTGTAAAGGTATTCACACTATTTCTTGACCTAAACTTTTGAGGATGCTTGGTGGTGTGCTTCTAATGACAATTTTAAAATGTCTGTCTTGGGAGAATGCTGTGCCAATTCTCAAAGAGCATTCAAGGAGCTTGCTTCATGTAAGAGGATCGCTGTCCCTAAAACTATGCCATTTGTATTTCTTTTTGTAGGGGTAAACAATTATCTGATTAGGCAAAATACAAAAATATTTTTGAGAAATCAAGCCTAGGCAAAACAAATTGATTCTGAAGTAGAGATGCAGGATTTTTCTTTCCTAGCTTTCATGTTTTCTTTCGGAATTGCTAGGATGCTATAGACTATTCTTTTATTCCTGAAGAAACCAGTTTTTTAGCAAGGGTCATTTGTTGACCCTTGTTCAGTCAGCAACTAGAAAATTAACAGATCTCTTCAGAAGGGCTTCCATGGTCTCCACAGGATTTTGTGGTAAAGGTGTTTCTACCACTCTACTAGTAGTGTATGACTAGAGTAACCAAATATAAGTAAATAAAGACTATTTGGCATAAGAAGAATATGATTATTGTGGCCAACTATTCCCAATGTAACCTAGGTTATTAATGAAAACCTTATTCTGAGAACTAGGCCTGTGCAAGTATAGAATGGATGATGGTGTAGAATTCCATAATGAAACTTGTGGTTCTGGTTTCTAGTAAAAGTCATCAAGCAGACTAGATTAAATCCCAGCAGCTTGGGTCTTCCTCATTTGTGTAAACCAAATTTTCCTAGGAGAGGAAAACCTTACTTTTCAAAACCACTTTCTCCCTTCCTGCCTACCCCTCTCTTCTTTATTCTCCTTATGTGGTGTCAGAAAGATTTTTCCAATCAAGGCATGACAAATTTGATGTATGCCCACAGTTACTGGACTGACTCCTTTTTGGTTTTGAGGTGCAGGGGTGAGGTTGGGAGGGGCAGATGTTGGGCTGCAATTACTGCAGGTGGTTCTCAATTACTATTCTGTAAGAATTGATCTTGCAACACCACATGCTTGATAATGCGCTAAGACGTTCTACTAAGTGAAAAAGTCTGTTGTCAGATTTTATATAATGGGAGCAAGTCAAATTATTTTCTGCCTCTAACACAAACAAAGGCTGTTGTCCAAATTTAGATTTCTGCCCCATCAATGAATGTATCCTGCTTTTATTTTTGTCCTTAAGAATAGTGATTGACTTTTAGACTATAGGACACTTGTCCATTTTTCCCACCCTTTCTCCCCACCCCCCCTTCTCCAAAACTTCAAAGTTCTTAAGATTTGTCTGATAGCCTGGCATGCAACCTTAACTGATTCTTGGTTATCCACCAGCATCCTGCCATTTTTGGTAGTTCTTTTGTTCAGATAAATAATATTTTTAGCATCAGCAGTCAGATCACATAGGATAACACGATGTCTGTGTACTGCAGTATGTTGTATATGAACAACAGAAAAATAAAGGAGTAACTTTTCTCAGGTTTGAAGAATATATATTTGGGGCTAGTATGTTCTGCAGGAAAGAAATTCAGTAGCTCCCCATCACATATGTTCCTCTTTATTGCTCAGGCAGATTATTTAAGCAGGAAAGGTTCTTTTGCACCAAAAGTTGTGGAGTTCAAGGGCTGTCACAGTCCTAGAGTAGCGTTTCCAGTGCATACTGCCACGATGGTTAAGTTCTACTGTCAGACTTGTTACCCAGATGAAAATGAAGATTTTAGTATTTGGTATCTGAGGGTGAGTACAAGTCTACAGCTTCTCAGGGCTGCACTTCTGATTTGGCTGCACTTCTGATTTGCTAGAGAAACAACTTGTTTTTGTACTCCTCCTCACTAATGTGCTAATCCTGAGTTTCCAGAAAAAAAATATAGACAGTCCTGGGGGATGTCTTCACTTTCCAGCTGGATGTGCATTTGTCCACCAGCCTCCTATCTGGATCTATTGGAAGTGTATTGGAACCACGTAACTTCATTTTACAGCATTAGTAATAATTTGCTACAAGAGTTTTGTAGTTGTAATATTTAAGAGGCTGTTTGGTAGGTTTTGGTAGGGGCAAAATATTTTTTTTTTTTACAAGTCAATATGGAAGGTTGTTTTGCTGCATTCAAGACTGCAATAAATTCTAGACTTCATCTGTTGCACAATGTGATTATTGGAAGATTTACTTCCTCCTAACTTAGTCAGCAGTCTCATCAAAGACTTTAAATTACCCACAATAAAAAAAAAAATAAATCAGGTTTCAAAAAGGCCTAATTGATTTTTTGGTAGCAATTGCAGAAGTCATTCATGCTGTGGAAGCCCCTGTCATGGTCTGCAGTTTACATACCACTTTTCTATTAAATTGTATATACTGCTTTTCAGTTTTGCTTTGGCTGATGGGCTAGGTTACATGAGAAGAGTTACTAAGGCCACATCAATTTCTTCCAGCAAAGTCAGTTTTGAAGTTCATACGAATCGCACCTGCACCAGATGATAGGGTTTTTTCATAAGCCTCCTGACTCTTCGGGGAAAACTAAAGGTCACATGTTGGAGTTGCATAATACTCTCTTTCCAGAACAGTCTTTCCATGAATTATCTGTATGTGTTTCTGTTGGTCATATGCCAAAGAGGGAGCCTGTTTTCTCTGTCTTGCTGCTTGGAAGGGTTAACATTGCAATGGGATTTCTTATACTTCACATGAACTATTTATTAGAGTGCATTGAGTTAAGTCACAGTTGATATTTAACTCTTGTTTCAAGGGTATTGCTGCTCCCAAAATTTAAAGAGCAGCTGATTGGTTCATGCATCTACTAATCAGTACTTATCACAAGCTTTCAATCAAATGCCCAATTCAGTATGTTCTGTTTAAACAGCAATTCCAAGCATGAAGTATATTAAACAATTCTATGTAGCTACTGTTTATACTGAAAATTTGCATGGCTAAAAGACTCCTAAGCAGACTGAAAATAAATTCACTATTGTCACTTCATAGTACACACATGAAAGAGAGTGCCACTAATTCTGAGTTGAATGACTGTCAGTTCACAATATCTAGCTAAATTTTCTTTCAAAACCCACTAACGCGGAAGACACAAAAAGGTTTAAGACAGCAAAAAACAGAGTAGAGAAGTGAAGGCATTACCTGGAATTTGAACCCATCTAAGTGTATAAAAAGCTTTCCATCCCTTATCTGTGGGAAGAAACCAGACCACTTTTGCCAAATGGAAGCAGTTAAATGTTTCTCTGAATCTTGTTAACCACTTCTTAAGCAAAGCAGATTTTACTGGGGTTTGTGCCCCCACCCACCACCGATCTAAATACTGTTTTCATTAAGTGTTGCTTTTTTTTTAATGTTTTGTTTTGTAAATGGAAATACATGATTTGATCTGTACCTGTTACAGGTTACGGGATAAAAGCATTCCTTTAAATAGTGGTGTCAAGGACTTGATAATATTTTGTGCTTTTCTAATAGCCTGTGCTATGTCTCACTTTGCTAATTATTTATGGCGCACCAAACTGTGCTTTCAAATAATCGAGAGAAGTTCAAGGGTATGATTAGGGGTTGTGGTGAAGAGAGATTCTGTACTAGCACTTCAGTGTATTCACTGTTTCTGAGGGTCATCTAAAAAAATATATGTTCTCTACTCCTGCCCCTTGATCAGCTGTAATTATTTAATGCATTAGAAGCTTGTGATCCCTTTATAACTTCCTGTAAGTATTATACTTCTAATATTCTGTTCACAGAGTCACTGCAGTGATACACACATTTCTAACTTTAAGATAATGATACAGTAATATAAAATCAGTGCAATATAATCAGAATATAGAAATGGGCAATTTATCAAAGGTAACATCCCAAATTATACTTCTGTCAAATCAGAGCTTAGGACTCGCAATGGGAATGCATCAGGTGCTGGAGTGAAAGATCCTGTGGATGCCTTTGCCCAAGGCAGCATATGTGTCCCTCTCTGACTTCAAAAGCTGGGAGCAGCTAAGAACTGGTGTCTCAGATGTCTCAGTGCTCTGGTTGGCATTTTTTATCTACATTATACCATGCAAATTCTACCTGGTTTGGGGACCTATGATACCTGTGACTACAGATTATGCTAGCTCAGTATAATCAGTAGTCTGTTGTATACCAGTGGAGGTTGTGCAGTTTTCATTATTAAATGAAGTGAAAAACATAGTGCTTTGGAGGATTTAATAAATCCAGTACAATTTTTTTTAATTTTATTTTGTAAAATAGACCATTCTCATCTCCCGTTTTTTTGAGAGTTTGTTCTGCAACTAGGGGTAATCAAGTTTTGAGAAAACCTTCCATTATTAAAGAAGGCTTTCCAAGCTACACCTTTTCTATATAGTGAACAAAGACAACAAACTTGAGCAACTAGAATCTGAAAACAATCCACGTGTGAGTGAACATTCCAACCAGTTATTAACCAGCCATGCAGCACAGCAGAAATTGACTATTTGATTTAAAGAAGGCAAGTGGAAGCCTAGTACTGAAGCTCTGCATTCTGTTTTAAGAAATGTGTTACAGCTTCAGTCCCTGTCTAGGTACAGTTCACTCACTGCGCAGCCCAGATTATCTGTCTGCTCACAGTGGATTTAGGACCATACAAAATCAGGAAATAGCTCGCTGGCTTGCTCTTCGTAAATGACATTGAGACATTACTTTGAATGAAGCTCTTAGAAACAGACCCAGTGTATCACAGCTCTAGTAAGTGCTGTTTCCTTTCTTGTTTAAAAATATTTTTTAAGAAAAATGTCATTTAAAAAGAAATATGTTTATATTGTAAACCTCAATATAAAATTCCATTAATTAATAATCACTGACTTCAGCTAAAAAGTTGTCTGGATCTTTGTCACCTTTTTTTTCTCCTCCTGAAAGTCTTTTTGTTGAATGTATTTTACCTCATGCTGACACTATGCATGAAATACAAGCTGAAATCAAGCTGATATTTTATCTAGATTTTTTTTTTTTTATGTTCATGTTGCTTGGAGTAGAATTGGAAATTGGCTTATTTGCAAAGAAGAGTAGCGGGTTTTGTTCAAACTTGGAAACTGATCTCTTTTTAGCCATCTGTTCAGAGTAAAGGTAACACCAGCAGACCTGATCCCCTCCAGGTGACAACAATGAACTGCTCTTCCCAGAATAGTCACCATCTCATACTGCTCTTGAAAACCAAAACTGAAAAATTCAATTCTGAATTTAGTTGCTTTCTTGATATTTATGAATGTAAATACATGTTTTTCATACCGCTTGCTCAGTAAACTTCACAAAGATAACTCTTGCCTCAGTGAAAGTTAGTCTGCCATGATTAATTCAAGTGACTTCTCTTATGTTGTATGTTGTAGTCTTTTTTTTTTATGCTTATATACCCTTTAATTCTATGATTTATAGCAGCTATAGATCATGTTGCAGTCTGAAGTTTTAAAATGGCTGTGACCTTTGAAAGAGGAGACAACTCTATAAATTTGCTGTTGCAATGTTTTACATTAATGTAGAAGAAAAATGTCAGACAGAGTCTTTAGTACACTTGTAGAACATTTTTTTACTGACCTTTTCAAAAAAGGTCATTTCAATGTTTTCTTTTTCAATACAGGTGTGTAGGAGTATTTTTACTACAGGATGAACTGTGATGGTATATGTATGCTGGGTTTTTTCCTCTGTAACTGGTGAAAATCTTAAAGTAGTGATGGCTAGCAAATCCTTTCTGCTGCTTGATGTCTTTTGCATTGAGAAGACTTTATAACATGCGCTATTGCACTATCAAAATGTTGCCTTTTCTGTTTGGCACCGAAGAGCAGAGGAAACACTGGGGTACATCTCCTATGTCCAAAAATAATGCATGTCCTCATGGAACAAGCAGGTATTCTGTGGGTGGGTTGGGTTTTTTTCCCCATTTATATTTAAGAAGTTGGGAAAAGCTCTCCATTATCATTTATGACAACATAGGAGATTTTTAATTTCCCTATTATTTGTGGTATGGTAAGATCATTAGTAGTAAGGGTTAAATGTTCATTTACTTTCTTTTGGTAATCTCAGTGATGTGGACTATTTGATGGTAAAATTGGAATTATGGAGAGATGTACTGATCCAGAACTTGAGTTTGCATTCATCTCTTCCACATGATCTGCTTGCTGGCTCACTTTTCTTGATATGTATTCCACTTAACTATGTAGGCTTCATTTAATTACTATTTAAAGTCAGTATCCAATTATTTTACAATGGAACTGAGGATATAGAGTAGATACATTTAAAAACAAACAACACCTACCTCAAACCCCATCTTTAATGTGGCATATGGGGTATTTCTTATGTATCAGACTAGTCAGACTTAATTGGTGCTCATGAAAAACATGTAAAACTGAAAAGGAGTGTTGCTGTGAGATGCTAAACAGCTCACATTTCTTACGTGCTTTTTGATTTTTATAGAAAAGAATCAGCTAACAGGGTCATACACTGCTGTTTAAAACTAGACCGACTAAAAGAAATTAACCTTTGCAGCCCTGACTAATACATAATTTCACTCTTCTGCTGTAGCTAAATGAGATTACAGCCTCTTCTATTTTGAGGTTTCTTAAGTATTTAAAGCCTTTGATGTTTTTGAAAATCCAGTCATGTCACTGCAATGTTTAAAAGGTAGTCTGCATTTAACACCTCAGATTTTTATTTTTCAAAAATGAGTTTCATTTTTAGTAGTTGTTTCATCTGTGGATTTAGAAATGTGTTTTATTTGTGTTCAAAGCATCTTCTAATAAGATTATTAAGGGTGACTTTGAGCAATGACCCATTGTCATCACATTAACTAATTTAGAAATTTGGTTCACACTGTTCCTAAATGTTCCATTGCTGTGAGCTTTTAAAACAGGTTTATTCTAAAAGTTCTAGTAAACACAACCATAATTCAATGCAAAACTATTTTTAAAAATCCAGGAAAAAAAAAAGACATGCTATTTATACTTGACAAAATTAAGTCTACTTAAATCTACTTTTTCGAGGTAGCCATCCCAACCATCTAAAAATAAACCCAAAGACATAAGAGTAGCACATTCATTTTCTTTGCCAATTTAACTCCATCTTATATTTTAGTGACATAGATTTATATACTGAAATACTTTTATGAGAGATCTCAGGTGGATGGCAGATTTGATTGTAATCTTGGAGACTAAAAACATCAAAAAAGACACCATCTAAACTTTAAAAGGATAGAATGAAAGAAAATGTGCTTCAAAGGTAGTTTAACTTTTTTCAAGTGTAATTAGTCCTTCGATTTTGCATTTGAAATGAATACATGACACCACAAAGACTGTTCCGACTTGCTATGCAGTATGTAGAGAATAGAAAGTCCTTCTCTTCATTGCCTTAGTTCTGCCACCCAAAATCACTGTTATAAAATTGAAAACCCTTAGAATATAATTTCTGTATCTGATTTTCTAAGTAGGCTGAATTTTGGGAATTACGGATTTGAGGTCAACTACATAGGAAATCAATAGATGATATGCAGACTTCTGACATAGATATTCAAATACTCTTTGACCTTTAATGTAATTCTTCATTACAATTTTATACCTTTATTTGAAAAATAGCCTCAATTCTAAGAGCCAGAAATAGGTTAATCTTTCCCTATTACTTATATAACATTTGAATGCCAAAATGCTGGCTTTGTACCAGAAGATGGAGCTCATAATTGATGTATTTGAATAGCAATTTATACATTGCTGTCCTCAAATGCAAGAACTTAAAGAACGTATTACTTTTAGTATTCACAAGCTAAGCATATAATGGTAAACTTCAGTTAATTTTAAGAGATGGACCTGATTCACAATTAGATGAAATTTCTAAGAAAAACTTCTGGTTGAATTCAGTCTTCTCTAGACTTCATTGAGAGATCTGTGCAGCTACCTCATTAGCACCTTTCTGAAATATTCCTGTATCACTAACTAGAGACTGTCGAGACAACCATAGCACTCAGAATATTAGTAATTAATCACTTAAACTGAAAGCAGGATAAAAATTCAAATATACCAAACTTCTTCCTTTCCTCCTTCCAAGAGTCAGAAAACACAGTCAATGATTTCATTTCACTCCAATAAATTTTATGCCTGATGACAGAGTTGTACATGGAAGGTGTTAACCAGGTTTAGAAGAATTAGAGCGCGAGCTGGGTGAAGGTGAACCTCATGAGGACGAGTGTAGAGTCCTGCATCTGGGGATGAATAACACCAGGCACTGGTACAGGTTAGGCAGGGGTTGACCCGCTGGAAAGCAGCACCACAGAGGAAGAATTTGGAGTCCTAGTGGACAGCAAGTTATCCATGGGACAGCAACATGTCCTTGTGGCCAGAAAGGCCAATGGCATCCTGGGGTGCATAAAGAAAACTGTGTCCAGCAGGTCTAGAGAGGTATATTCATGGATGCTCTGAAATGCAGTCAGCCTTGTCCTGGTGAGCCATGAAAGACATGAAGTTGGATCATCTTTAACTCTGTGAAATGTTCTTGTCTTAGACAAGAAGATAGTCTTGTCTAATAAAACCCTACCAGCTGTGCCTTGCCAAGTTGAATAGTGTCTACAAGGCCTGTGTGTTTTTCTCCCTTGCCTGATACAGACCTTCTGCCCTAACAAATGTCCATGAATTCTTTTCACTTTAATTACATTGAGGAGGATGGGCAGAAAATGTGTGATGCACTTCTAGGAAAAACTCCAATAAGATAACTTGTAATGTGTACCAACATGCCAGTTATTAACGTAAAAGTATGAAGACTGCCATTACAAGAAAGGCAAAACCACCACCTTATTAGGCTTTCCATCTAGCATGTTGTCCTGAAGCGATCATGAGCCTCATTACAAAATATGCCTTCAGTAATAGAGGGGTCCCCATGATTAGAGAAGGTACACACCTATGTTGATATTGTTTGGAATAGAGATTTTTACAGACTAAACTGGAAAAAAATGCATTTTCCTCACTATAGCAACATTATATGGTATTTCCAAGCATGTCCTGCATTTCAGCTGACAACCTTGTTTCAAGTGTGTGGAACACAGGGTATATGCCAGATTTTCCAGTTTGTTCTCAGCTAGGTTAAGTGAAATTAGACCAGTTTGACTAAATTGTTTCTGTTCTAGATGACAGGATGGAACATAAACGAAGGAGCTTAGTTCTTGTACTGCTTTCCATTAAATAATGAATCCTTGAGCTCAAGGTTGAGGAGCTCCTAGGCTATGCTTCAGAATGTAAGAAAATTGTCTCATCTTCTTGCTGTTGTACCCCATTAAAAGTCGTAGTGACTTTTATTGCAGCAAAATACATTGTTGCCTTTTTCCAGTGAATTGCAAAGTGCAATAGTACAGAGGCTTATTGTACCAACAGCTGGATTGTTTCTGCTCTGCCCAGAAGCCATGTATCTGTGTATACAGAATCTTCAACTGTTGTCAGGCACTATGCTATTTTCTGGGGCTTCAAACATCTCACCTGTTTTGCTTTGTGGAATTTGAGTCAGGAGCAGTCCCTTGAGCCCTCCAAACCTTTAGAACATCTGTTCAGGTAAGAAGGGAGCACTGCTTAAGTTTGTCTGCAATACAGCATGCTACCAAGATTCTGCTGTAGAGGATTCATGTTTTGAAATTCATCAAATCTCTTACTACTTGAAAAAAACCCATATGCTTTAAGTCATGTGATACCCTTGATGCACATGATAGTGAGGAATCTGAAGGAATCACTTTTAGCATCTGCTAAATAATTAATTTAGATTAAAGCTTTTTCTTTGTTTTGTTTTCGAAAGTGATCATCTTACAAATTCTATGTCACCTACTGTCTTAGGTTTAAAATATACTTGATTCACGATTAGATGCCCCTATAATTGACCATTCTGAATGTTAGAAGTAAAGCTTTTTGAGGATTAGCTCATCTCTCATTGTGTGTAGTAGATATAGTTATGGAAATGCACAGAACAGGACATAATGCCTAAAGTAGATGATTTTGAGAATCTCTTCAGGAAGGAACACTCTTAATGTTTTATAAAGTTGTAGCCAAACTTATCGTTTAAACAGCCGACAGGAAAACAAATTACGGTTTACAGATTGGCATGCTGTTTTTTCTTTAAATTGTGGCTGAAGTAATTAAAAATGGTGTTTTGTTCCTGTACAAAGAAGTTATTTCAATATTAAACTATATCCAGCGTGAGATGATTCTTTATGTGATGTCAAATTTGACACGTATACTTTCCAAATTCTTTTTTTTTAATACTTGAATCTGAGTTCAAAGTGCATCTCCTGCTATGGAATTCCAATCAAATGAAGTGCATCCATGGAAGCACATGAACAAGCAAATGCAGCTCTAAAGAGTGGTACTGTGAGCAAGAGGGTAGGTCTTCAGTAATAGCAATGCCTAGCACTTCCCACTGCCCATGGCAGGGGGCTGCACCTTTCTAAGGTTAAGGCTTTTGCATCCCTCTGCACATCCAGAAAATGAGCGTTATCAGCTTCTACATTATCCTTGATTATATGAACTTTTAGATATTTTTCATTTCAGTGTAATCTTTGTTAATCTTGAGGATAAGTCCTTAAATAGATATGCAATCACTTAAGTTTTGAGGTAATGCTGGACATCATGTCATGCTTAGTCCAGCCTGCTTGCTTTTCTAGGTTAACCAAGAACTGCTACTGTAAACTGCTTACCTGTCTTCAGAGGGCCCTTACAGACTCCGTAGCAGGCAGGAAGAATGTGTTACAGTCACAGAGGTCTAGAGAAATGAAGAGGTGTTAACTTACTAAACTTCATGGCAGTGCTAGCCCCAGGTTAGAAAACTGAATTCTTACTAACTTTGACTGCTGTTGTAATCTAGCAGCCAGAGGTAACTAACAAGTACCCATTTGGTTGGTTTTAACTGTTCTGGGAAATGATGATTATACAACTGCTGTACGCTGAAACGGCTGTCAGCTTTACACAGATGTAACCTCTTGCTATGACCCAGAAAAACCTGAAAGCTGTTGCCCAGATTTCTGCTAAGCTGCTAAGTAATTAAGCTACAATAAAAGTTTCCAATTTTCATTTTGACTTTATGCTAAAGAAATTTCCAATATTTTTGTTGGTTTATGACTCTAGAAGTCTGAAATAGGCAGTATTCTACTGTTTAGAGTTCAAATCTTATGGCATGGTCAGAAGGTAAATCCTAAATGTTTAAATCTATTTAAATACATTGTAAACCATTCTTTTATGGGATGCATAAATGTACATGGATTCCCTGGGTGTCATAGTACTATAATGATTAGAACTGCAACTTGTGAGACAAATTCACAGAAAGCATTTAATATAAAATATAAGGCAACAATCAGGCTAGACCATAAATTGTGATCAGTTGGCTTTGGAGGTGTAGTTGCCATGGTGATCTTTTCCAAGTACCTAGTTCTCTTACTGGGGCATTTTATAAGGCTGAAATAACTGATAAACTGAAGTTTTTTCTCTGACTGTTGCATATAATCAGAGGGGACGGTATAGAGTGAGGAAGATATATAAGTGTATGTATGGAAAATAAAATGAAACTAAAAGTGATAGTGATTGAAAACTAACTATTTTCATACTCAGTTAATGTCATTAGTTTTGTGAAGTCTAAAGCTAAAATGTTTTAAATGTGTTTATATCTTTAGGGAACTGTTTTAACAGAATTACAACTACTAGAGATGAAACACTTTCAGTCTATATTTTTTTCTTTTAATACATTAGAGTTGTGTAGTATTTATATAAAAAGGACACACCAAATACTCTTCAATGCTCAGTGCCAAATTAGGGTAATCACTACTATATGAATAGCAAATAGACTGTGTATCGAAGGTTGCCATCATTAACATACGGTTTCATCATGTAGGCACTAAAGTTGCTCTCAAGAGTCCGAGGCAGAGAAAGTCAAGCAGTCCCTGCTTCAGCCACAGCTGCCTCTCATTGCCGCAGGTTTTCTGAAAAGCCTTAGCCTGTAAAACACAAGGGTCGAATTACGAAGGTCAAAGCCAAGGTGCTCACATTCCGTGAGAGAACTGAGTTGTACAGATTACTGGGCAAAAAACCCCAACAATGCATGCTTGATAGAAAGTTCTCTTAACTGGGCACTGTAGTCACGTCTAGCAGCCTGTCTTTAGATGTCTTTTCTTAGTGTTGAGAGTGCTGTATTGGTTTTAATTCTGAGGTAGCAAAAGCATGGACTGCTTGGGTCAAATCTTTGGTCAAATTTAACAACATTAAGTAAAACTAAAGAAAGCTTTCTTGCTGGCTGCATTCAGAACAGTGCTGAATGCCACACTCACTTAGTTTTACTGGCCAGTTCAAACACCTCGCGTTCTGTATCACTTTGAGCAAATTCTTTTGGACATTCTTCTTTCTTTTGAACTACTTTATTTAAATATAAATAACAACAGGTACTTGACTCATAATGAAACAAAATCCATGCCATTCTTTTTCCTCACACTTAGTGGTTTTAGGTGAGCAATTTTTTCATAGTTAAGTACGCGACCATAGAAGTGTCTTCATCTGTTTACCTGTCCATGTTTTTGACCCTTTCATTTGATATTTATTCATTGTATATAGTAACCAGAAACTTGATGCCTCCATTGTAAGATGATAATCACTGATGCCAGCAAATACCACTGCTAAATAGTGTTACTACAGTTGTTGGATAAGAACCCCTTATTCACCAGCCTATATTCTCACTGCTCAAAATTATTAATTAATCAAACAAATGTAATCATATGCAGCAGACACTCTTGCCTCAGTTTCTGAGATGAGTAATTTATGAGGGTTTGATCTATTTGGGGAATTTAATTTATGAAAACAAGAGAACAGCCTTAACAATTATTTGTTAATTTGTATGTCGTATTCACTTCTTGGCTTTGTCATCTTTATAAAAAAAAAAACCCTTCTTTATAAATTAATCTGTTATTTTTCTTTCTTGTGCTTTTATCCTTTCCAAGGTTATGCCTTTCTGCTGTTCCAGGAAGAAAGCTCTGTACAAGCTCTGATAGATGCCTGTCTGGAAGAAGATGGAAAACTGTACTTGTGTGTGTCAAGTCCCACAATCAAAGATAAACCAGTAAGTAGCTTATGCCATGACACTTATGCTAGATGCTAACCCATTTGCTGTTCCTTTTTTTAGCTAATAGATAAAGAAATACAGTTAATTGACTTGAATGCTTCCTGTTTCCATCCTTGTTATTACAGTGAATTGACTTTCTGTACTGGTGTAACATGGTTTTACCATTTGATTCTTCCTGATAAATGCCATGTTCAATTAACTTATAGTTGGTACTTCTGGTATCTCACAGGAGGATGCATCCTTTTACAATGTTAGCTGTAAAACAATTGCTTTATCATTTTTCCCTCTATATATTTTTAAAGAAACGAAAGCCTTATGCAATGGAATGAAGAAACCTTGATCAACACCCTCCCACAAAGTCCAGACAGCTTTATATATCCCCTGTACTTCATTAGGTTTCTTAATTATTCTTTTTTCTGCATGCAATAATTAATAAATTTAAAATTTACATCTCCTTTATCTTTATATAAGCTGCAGGGTAATAAATCGTAATGCAGACAGCTATAGCAGAAGAGAAGACATACAGTAACCTGATTCTGTTGTTCACATCTCTAATGTTCTTTTATGCTAGTGTTTTTTTTGTGGTTATTGATACATATATACTAGAGGAAAACTATGGAAGAAAATGATTAGATAAAAAGTGTTGCCTTTTAAAAACACCAAGCTTTAAAAAGCTTGCACAGATAAATGAACCACCCAGTATTACAGCACCACGAATGTGCTTATGTGATTGCTGAACAGCTTTATTCGAGTAACTTCCGAGCAGGTTTTTTTTGAGTTAAGTAAAGATTTCTTAGCAACTGTGTTTCTTGGTGCTTAAGAGAAGTGAGCATGTACATTATAAAAACTCCCTTTTGTATCTAAGCACAAAAATTATTTTTATTTCCATTTCTATCAGTGCTTTAAAATTAGTTGATCATTGTATGTGATTTCTGGAAGGCCAGAATCCCAAACTGCAGCTGTTAGGAGCATACATGGTAAAATGTTGTCCAAGTCCTTTCACAGACTGCTTCTTATAATGGTGATTAGGGGCAGGGAATTATGAGGTAGGAGTTTGCTGTGATGAAATTTAACTCAAGTCTGGCCTCTAGAGGTGGTAAATGAATTGTCCACTTTCTTTCAAACATAATTGTTCAGGTGTTTATATCACTGATGTACTGCATTTGCTAAAATATATTTAATTTGAGAAAGATTTGGCATCGAGAAAGATTTAGCATTTGCTAAAATATATTTAATTGGAGAAAGATTTGGCAGTTGATTCTTAGCTTTGAGCTTTCAAGCTCCTCTATTAAAACAATCCTCAATGCAGGTGCAAATTCGGCCTTGGAACCTGAGTGACAGTGACTTTGTGATGGATGGGTCCCAGCCTTTGGATCCAAGAAAAACTATCTTTGTTGGAGGAGTTCCACGGCCTCTGCGAGCTGGTGAGTAGAAGGGAAAATGTAGGGCATGTAGTAGGGAGTTCCAGATTAAGCAGAAAAGGTGAGAAAAGAGATACAGTATATATATAAGAGTGAAAAATATACCCTGTCTTTTCCAAAGATTGTAGGTTACTTTCCAAGTTAGTCAGTGTCTTCCTGTTTACAAAATACAATTTGTGAACATTTTCTGTCTTTTAAATATGTTACTGATTGGTATTTTCTGTAGAAACTGTTTTCCTCAAGTTTGCATAATATCTTAGAATCTGGCTGATTTTTCATGTCTACCAACTTTAATCCTGATCTTGATTTGTTTGCTGAGATGCAGACAAGTTCCCCTTTCCTTTGACTAGAAAGACAAACTTCTAGCCTCTTTCCAAACAAATTCCAAACAAAATCTTTTTTTCTTCACCCTTAGCTATTTTTCCTTCACTTTTATTTGCAGAGCTTTAGACAAGACTCCTCAGTCTTTGGCTGGAGGAAAGATTTATTCCAGCCCAGATCTTCTGGCAGCCTTCATTTTGTTTTGAAGGCCTTTTTTCAGTACCACTCGCAGGTGCAGTTTAACACTCTCTTCTTTCTTCCTAACCCTTGTATTTTTTGTAAGCTAATGACAAGGTCACAAAAAAAGTCAAAACATTTCTCCTAGCTAGGTGTTTTGGCAGCCCTCACTCACTTCCTTTTAGTAGTCGTTCTCCATCCTCCCTCCAAGTCAGCTGAATGGTTTCTCTTCATCTCCTTAAACCTAATCCTAAATCTCCAGGGCTGTAGTGTACAAAGGCCCCCCAGTCATTGTCTGGAAGAAAGACTTGAGGATCAGATTTCCTGGTAGCTGCTACTTTCCTTTGGCAGCCACTTTCTAGCCCACTAGAACTTCATCTCCTCACTTTATCTTTCTCTTAATCCTGATTCTTTTGGAAAGCTGTACACAAGCTCTCCCAACCATTGCTGACAGTAAGATCTCTCCCAGACCAGGTTTCTTGGCAACTTTCACTACCCCCACCATCATAAAATAAGGCATAATTGTAAGACAGTAACTATGTAAATAGTAACAATTAAACATTACTTCATTTCAAATTATAGCCTTTATAAAACTGTATGCCTTTGGCCTATCATAGATTACATTTGAAATGCATTATATTTGATGCCTTTAAATAGTTAACTTCTCCAAAGCAAATAGTTTCCTTAAAAGATCTGGTAACAGAAGTTTTCCCTAAGATGTCCTGAACACTGCATGGCTTCCTTGCCTGCAATGGTACATATTCTTTGTCTATTGTCAAGAGTAACTTACTGGAACTACTATAGTAAATGTTTTTGTGTTCCAGATGTTTATTCTTTACTGTCATTTTCTGAGATCTACCTAAATGCTGACTAAGAATCATGAGGAAGCAGAAGAATCTCCTAGTCTGTACATTATGCTGATAGCTTTCCCTTACTGTTTGGAGCAAGAGCATTATCTGGTTTGGCAGAACAAGTCAAATGTTTGTGTGCTTGTTGCAAATGAACAAATTAACATACGGTCTCCCTTAATGTGACACTTGCATTTATGCAAGCACATATACCTGCTCGATTTAAAAACTGTCTCCATTGTATATATAACTAGTGAGAATTTTCTGAGAACTACCAGGACTTAAATAGCCTGTGTATCTTTTAAGTTTTATCTTGCATAGCTAAATTTTCACTCCCTACTGAAGTGTTTTCACTCACTTGAATTAAAAAAAGGCTGATTTTGCAGGGCCTGTAGAGGTCCCAGTATCGAGCCCATAAGGGGGTCTGTCCCTTGCCCCTCTGACAGATTTGTTTGCCTATCAACTTTTACAGAGAACTTGGCTCCATGACCATACAGTTCATTTACCTCTTCTCCACTTCTTTCAGTTCTTCCCCTGAATTTTCCTCCTGTATGTTTCCTCAGCCATGCACTCAAACTGTCTTCTGAATGGTATTTATAACTTTAATTATTCTTAGTGTCAGAAAAAGCAACATACCATTTTAAAAGATCCATAAGGAAGTTAATGTTCTACAAAATTGCTACGTTTCACCCAAAATGCAGGCTTACTTCGGTGTAAACTTTCACAACATTTCACAAAATTTTGTTTCAAATGTAAAGCACTCCCTGAGTGTCTCTTCAGCCTTAGTTGTTAGGGCAAAATGCCAGGTTCTAAATACAGGAATATCTTTAAGTGATTTAATATGTAAACTAGCACTAATGAGCCTGGGAGGAGCTTGGGGAACACCTGAATGTCTAATCCAAAATACCACAGTTTTAATTTAGAATATAAATTCAAACACAGTTGACCTGATAGCCACTTTAACAATGTAACTCTGCATTATTTTATTTTCACACTTCAGTCACACCAAGTTTCTTTCAACAGATTCTGGGTTTTTTTGTCTTTATATTTTACTATAATTCATATATGGCTGATTCAGTCTGTTAAAACCAATGTTTGGCCTTCCTATTTTAGTCTTTGAAAGACAAGTACAGTAAGGCAAACAGCCCTTCTTTATTGCAACAAACCAAAAGCAACACTATTATTTATGTTAAACCTCTGATATTTAACAATTGACTTCTTGCAGTTGAATTGGCAATGATTATGGACCGTTTATATGGAGGTGTCTGTTATGCTGGCATCGATACAGACCCAGAGTTGAAGTATCCAAAAGGTGCTGGCAGAGTGGCTTTCTCAAATCAGCAGAGCTATATTGCTGCTATCAGTGCTCGCTTTGTCCAACTCCAACATAATGACATTGATAAACGGGTAAGTAAAATAGCATGAAACAGAATGGCTGCTACTCACAAAACTGTACAGGAATGAAAAGTATGCTTATGTTGCAGAACACTGTAACCTCTGTTCTTCAGATGACATTTGTTAATTATTTAAAAGCTTATTTAAGCAGCTAAAGCAGAGGAAAAAAAGCTATCTTAAGCATATTAAATAATTGTTTTGCACTAAACCCAAAAAAGAATTGATTGTAAGATCATTTGTTCTTGGTTTAATTTTGAATTCTGAAGGTCAAACACTATAGAATTTCCCAGCTTCTTTCTCCTCCTTTAGATGTTTTCTCATTTTACATCAACAGCTTTTAGTTAGCGGTTACTTACATAGCTTCAGTATCACTATTACTAGGCAACACTTTCTTTCAGCAGTGTATGCCTAGAAACATTACTTAATTATTTTTTTTTCCCCTGTTAGACCTTCTGTCTTTACCACTTCACATGTACAAATAACACCTCTGTTTTTGAGGATTCGGCATTTAGAATAATAAAGAAGAGCATACAGCATGCTCTGCTGCTGATGTATTTTTACAATGAGAGTGGCTCATTTTCTACTTAGTGCAGTGTGAACTGTTTGTTAACAAGTCAGCTTGACAGATATTGCGTGAGTCTATTATGTGCAGTATACTCATAAAAACACAGATGCAATGTCCAAGCTATTTTACTTTCTTTTTAAAAATCTAAACTTTTTGTCAGATTAGATGAAGTCATGGAGTTATAAATACTCAAACTATTTTTCCATGGTGCTACTGTATCTTATGATTTAAACTGACACAGCTGTTCCTAAACATTTACTATCCATTGAATTCTGAAAAATTTTACAGGAAGACTAGGAAGATTAATTTTTAAGTCTTAATCCCAGTGTCAAACCCTTTGAGATGTACTTATCAGCCATGCTTAAAAACTTGGGGTTTTTTTTCTAAGCTTTAGAATAGATCCTCAAATGATGCTAGGTGGTCGGGTTTTTCCATCAATTGGTACTTTTCCCAGTTGGTTAGTTTATAATTTAAGTTTACTCCATTATTTTTTATCTGTTTTTAAAATAAGCTTATCTTTGAGTTTGAAGTAATATGAAGTCTCTTCATCAGTCCTTAAATACAAACTTTTACATCTACTGGATTGGGATCCCTGAATTATACAGCATACATTCTGAAAATAATTTCATAGTAACCAAAACAAGAAAAGGAGAGAAAAATCTGTTTCAGACCTTCACAAGTCATGTTTTGGAAATATGAGTAGGTGGGGATCTAGAGATGCGCTAGACCATGGAACGAACTTTCTTCCAGTTTTAGTTGAGACAGTGGTGTTTTATTTTACATGATGCTTCTAATTTTAGTGGTAGGGCAACTGATAAGCAAAATGGCAGCAAAATCCTTGGAGGTGCTATTTTTACTGTATTTCCACTGGGGTACTTTCACATACCTAACTTCTCAAAGAAACACTGAATGGTTACCAAAGGACAGCCTTCTTGAGATTGTTCTGATGAGTGGTTGGTAGGAAAACTTAACTTTGGGTTAATCCAACATCAGTTGAAAACTTTCAATACTGAAGTCAAAAGAACTAAAATACTGTTCCTTCTGTTCGTACTTAGTAAAACTCTGTGATCTTCTTACAGTTATTATTCTTCTTCCTGGTGCAGGTGGAAGTGAAGCCATATGTGCTGGATGATCAGATGTGTGATGAATGCCAGGGCACTCGCTGTGGTGGAAAATTTGCTCCATTCTTTTGTGCCAATGTTACCTGTTTGCAGTATTACTGTGAATACTGCTGGGCAAGCATACACTCTCGTGCTGGGCGAGAGTTCCACAAACCACTGGTAAAGGAAGGAGGTGACCGGCCTCGCCACGTCCCGTTCCGCTGGAGCTGAACCCCAGGCCTCACCTAGCAACAAGTACTGGAGTAAATAAAATCGAGTGAAAAGAGAGCGCTGCCTCAGGGCTTAGTGTTCTGGAAATCTGTGCATTCGTCCTCGACTTTAATGAAGATATGGGTCTTTTTATTACTATTATTATTATTTACAGTCACATTACTGAACTCGGTGTCCAGTATAATACAAACCGGCAGAGTGTAACTCTACTGATTTTGCACTTTGATTCACACAAACATCTGCTTGGTACCTTAATTTCCTACACAAGACTTGTCACTAGTGACATTATGTAGACTGCCATTCTCATCAGCCTTCACTGGGTTGATGTGTATGTGATGAAGATTTTTTTTTTTCTTATTATAATTATTTTTATTTTTAAACTGGAGCATGCACTTATTTTCAGAAATTTAGACTTGCCCCTAGCAGATGACTTACCAAAGGTAATATTCACAAGTAGGTGGCAGATGTAGCAAAAACTTAACAGATATTCAGCAATCATTAGTTTGGGTCATTTAGAGTAGTAATAACCCTGAAAGAAAATAAGCCTTTAGTTGCTCTCCATTTTGACTTGTAAGGATGATACCTCATAAGCTGGATCAGACTTTTTTCCTTATGTTTTGCTGAGGGTTTTTTGTTTGTTTTGTTGGTTTGTTTTGGTTGTTCGTTTGGGTTTTTTTTGTTGGTTTTTTTTTTTTTTTTAGATTTTTTTAGTGTTATGTAAATGTATGCTGCAATAGCTTTTGCTGCTATTAAAATGGTATTACTAATACCATAATACTCTATTCAGGCTAGGGTTATCAATTAAAAAAATGAGTATGTGATTAAAATAGCGATGGCTGCTGAAAGGAGATCAGTATAGCATACAGAAAAGCTTCCAAGGAAGGTCAATATTTTTTGACTGCATGTTTACTTAATCAGGTTGCTGCATGCAATAAATTTTATATATGTCTAATATGAAACCTGCCCACAATGCACAAATTATGAATCTACGTAGGCTACAAAATACTCAGTAACAAAAAAATTGATTACTGACTGGAGGAAGGCATGCCTCAGTAAATGTAATGCTTCTGAAATTAGGATCAGCCCATTACAGAATGACCTATATTACAACAAATATAAAAACTAGCTGTAGGATATTCTTAAAACAAATTTGTGGATGGTAGATGAAGTACTTTGCGGTGCTCTGTTATATATCGTGCAATTTATTTTATATAGTAAAGTGATGATTATGTCTAGTACTGTGATCATACTTAACTGTTAAAGCCTCTGTATCCAACATTAACACCTTTTTGACAGTTCATAACAGGTACATAAACAGAAATGAGCTCTTAGTTACAATCTCTCTCCTAATGCTTGCATCATTTATGTAGCTGCAGACCTTGTCCAGAAAACCAAAGAGCTCATGCTAGCGTAAATACACTACCCATTAGATAGTCTGTCAAACTAACGAACTAGGCACATTTAAGAAAGTTAGGAAAAAGGTGGTGCTAAAGAAATGTCTGCATATAAAAGTAACATGAGGTGTCTGCTCTGTGGATGTGGCGTTCTCTCTAATCCCTGGATGTATCCTGTGAAGCTTGAATACAATTAAGACCTGCTAACACAGTGGACATTTTTTTAGCATGAACTATGGGGCTGCAGATAGCATATAAATATAAACACACTTGGTATACTAATGATTGTGAGAATGTGTACACTATTATTTTTTTGTTTTTCCTCCTTTGCTTTTTGCAGTTCTGGGGACAATCTGACTGGATATGACACCGCATAGTAGATTTAAATATTCTGGGTTTTGTTTGTTGTGAAGTCCTTGTTTGTGTCTAATTTAGTACGTTGCTTTTCCCAATGTTTAGTTGCAAGTATTGGCTTTGAAAGGATTTTTTTTTCTGTTTTGGAAAAAAAAAAAAGGAAAAAAAAAAAGAAAAATAGTTTTATACTGGTTTAAAATGCTTATTATAATTATCCCTTTTGAAGTTAATTCTGGGCATTTTTGTGAAGTTGCTTTTCCCAGCCCAGATGTCTTTTCTGTTTAGTTTTGTTTGTTTTTTTGAGGATGTTTGGGGTTTGGGTTTTTTTGTTTGTTTGTGTTTGGTTTGTTTCTGGTTTTGTTTTTTGTTGTTGTTTTGTGGCTGGTTGGTTCGGGTTTTGTTTTGTTTTTTTTTCATCTGTACAAGACATTTTGTTATGCACTACTTTTTGTATCTAGACGGTTTTCAACAGACGGCTGATGATTTTTTTTAAAGAAAAAGGCATGCTTTCTGACTGACATGATCTTTTGCAATACCTCAATTTTGAAATATAGGAAAGAAAATGATATTTTCTAAGTAAGTTTATTCAGAAAAATATATATTAATTTAATTCTGCAAGAAAAATGATTTAACAGATGGGTAACTTTATTTTTTTCATGCTTATTTGAGTTTTTTTGAAAATGAAGAAGTTAGAGCTTTATAACTGTAATATTAAAGATCATAGTTAACCTACAGAAATCTACCTAATTATGTGAGAGAAGTAAACCTTTTTGAAGAAATACCCCTCTTTCATGTAGAAAAATACCCCGAGAGAGAAGCTGGAAAATGTACAATATAGCATAATGTTGGATTACATCTAAAACAAAGTCATCATAAAGAACAGGTGTAAACACAAAATCCATTTGGTGCTGAAAGTTGTGAATAGAAGGTGAAAAAATATTTTCCCTTAATTTGTATATTTATAATCAGGTGTGATTATGCACGACTGACCAGAATTGTGAGAGTTCTTCTGTTTGTATTTTTTTAAAGAGAACTTTTTTAGTTTATTAAATTATGACATGCTCCCTTTTGTTTTGTAAATGAATGTGCCCCTGAGTTGTTAATATGTTATATTAAAAGAGGGTCCTTCAAAAAAAATATTTTTTAAAATACGGAGTTCTGAGCTGCAACTTGACTAAGAAGCCCCTGGGTACAACAGGTCCTATTGTGGCCTTTTCTGATGTGAGACTTGAACTAGTCGATTTTTTTGAAGGCTAACCTAACCTCGACTATTTGTTGTTATGTGCAATACTGTTTGTACTGTTTGTATAAAAAAAAAAAAGAAAAATGAAAAGAAAAAAGGCATAAATCTTTATTGCAGATTTATTTTCATTGCAGACTTTAGACATTGTGATTCACTAAAATCATTTTTCTACTGTCAAATATGTACCTTTTCTTCATGCTGGTATTTTTTCAATAGTAATGTAGCCTTTGTACTGAGACAAATTTTCATTGTTATTTTTAGAAAGATTTTTTGCTAAGAAAAAAATTAAACATATTTACATATTTTTCATTTTTATTTCGTATTTTCTTTAAGGAGTGCTTTCTCAACCATTAATACAGTTGTTTCTGGGAGAGACTTTCATATCTGGTCAATGTCATTAATATTATTTTGTATTTTTACTTGGAATAAATTAATTTTATGATGCTAATTCTTTAAAAGTTTATTTTTTTCATTTTCAGTTATTTTTGAAGCTAAAATCTTTGTAATATTGTTACTAAAGCGTCTAGTTTTTTGAAATGCAAAGCTTTATGTATTAACTTGCTGATGTGGTTTACAATAGTGTGGCAATGATGAAAATGGTTGGTTATGTAAAGTGATTGGAAAACTGTAACAAAGAATTGGGCAATAAAATGACAGAATGAAGCAGAAAAAAAGTGATATTTTGAAAAGCCTTTTCCTTTATCAAAATGATTTAGGGAGATAATAGGGATGTCACAGTACCAGTTCGCTGTCTAGATTTATACACCACCAGTGCTGATGAAATACTATTGCCGTTATAAGGAACTAAATCTATTGAAACAATGGGGTTTTTGACCCTGCCCATTCAGCATAATGCTCCATTACTTTTCTTGTCATGATCTCAATAAACACTCTTTTCAGTAGTCTTAGACTGAACCTCCTCAAATATATATTCTTCATTTTGTTTTGCCACCATGTTATTTATTTAATGAAATTGACCCTTTCCTGCACAACTTCTTCCATATGTTTATCAGTGGCAGCATGGAGCAGACTGTAGGTACCCGCATCATTTTCTAACAAAGTTAACACACAGTGTTGGTAGCTGCCTAGTCAATGCAAAATCATGTAAGTCTCCTTCCTGGTAGCAATGCAGTAACCCATATTGCCACCACGTCTAAACATCTGTTCCGCTTCTTCGTCCTCCATTTTTCTCTGCCTCTCTCATGTCTTTGTCTTTTATTCCTCTTGTATTGGCACTACCAAATGCCAGTATCAAAACACCTTTCACTTCACCTCCATTTACATCGCCTTTGTTTCCCTATGCAGCCAGAAAAAATCCCTTCTTGAAGCCAGTGACTGTTCTGGCATCTGAAACAATCCAGACTAAAACTGGTGTTGCGTAAACAGGGCATACAATGACTTTCTCTAGACAAAACAATTACTTCGAGTTATTGATGACCTTTTAGACTAACTTAAGCTAGAGTGTTAGAGTGGCTCATCTGTAACTTGCAGAAAGAAATGTGTCCGGAGTTGGTCTATTGTGTATCCTCTGTGTGTTCAGTTCTGTAAGTAATGTGTAGACTAGATCAAATAGTGAAGTAAAATTTAGACTCAAATTAGGTACTACTGGTTGGAATGTACGCAAATTGCAAACAAAGGAGATTAGGGAATGAAGAAGGAATAAAAAAATTCCTGCTACGTGGTACAAAGTTTATGCTTATATTTCCGCCTACGTGCTTGTATTTTATAGCCTGCTAGCAAGGCATGGGCTAAAATAAATTGTATTGCAGATATGCAGTTTAGCAAATAACTTTGCTGATTTCACTATCTGTTAGAGTAGAAAAAAAAAAAGGAAAAAAAGGAAAAAAAAAAAAGGAAAAAAAAAAGCGCTTAACTGGGAGAAGCTCCCATGTTAATATTTCAGTATTGTGACATCTCTACTTGCAAGGTATGAGTGAAAGATTAGTCACAGATATGTAGAAATGTCTCTTTTGTTTAATCTGGCTTGTATGTAGTTGCTTTTATGCTAGTTTGTATGATGTCAGCTAAACCCTTTTTCTTTTCCTTCCTTTCTTTTTTTCAATCAGACAAACTTAATCTCTGCTGCTACAGTGTTCTATCATACCCCAGAGTATTTTATATTCATGTTAGTGACTACTCTATACCCCAAATGGGTAGCTGGTCAGAACTCGCATTGGTCATAATTCTGACACACTCAAATTTAGATGAGAAAAAGTTTAGCAGTAAGTAAAGGGTGCTAAGAGATAATTTTGGCTTTTTTTATTTTTTTAATTTATTTTTTATTTCTGGAAGTAGTTCTGTTGGGGTATAAAGTATTAGATATTTGTAATTTTACTGTCAAAATAATGGACATAACTTTTAGAGCATTCACAGCTAAGATCTCTGTACTCGTTTTTCAACTAATTTTAAATGTACTGTATCTTTTATTACATGTTCTCTTAGATTGTTTTTGCTAGTAATTCTAACAAGGCTTCTTTCTTTTTGGCTTGGACTAATGCTTGTATGGAACTGCAGTACTGTGACTAAACATGGAGCTCAATGCTGCTATTGCTTACAACTGCTTAAACTTTGTAGTTTGGACTTTATTTTTTTCTGTAATAACTTATTAAATATAGTTGTATGAAGTACTGATATTTGTCATCCTTTGCACATGCTAAGGAAATCCTGGGATATGCACTGTGGGAATGTAAGCTAGTTAAAAAGCCCCAAATCTTGTACTTGAAAACTGTTTACGCTAGATAAGGTTAACACCCCTTACTCACATGCATGTGAACTATCTTTTCTAGTTATTTTATAATAAAAGTATACGGTCCAGCTATGTTTTCTGTCTGAAATGGAAAAGCCACCTTTCATGAGGTATTTATTATGCAAAGCCAAACACAGAAATACAGACTATGGAAATATTTCTGAGAATGTAATTTTCCTCACCAAATGCAGCAGCAAGTGCCTTGAAAAAAAAAAGGAACTGTTGAATTACTTTCTCTGAATTTAAGAAAATTTCTGGCTAACTTCTATTGCATTGGGGTTTTTTTATTAGCACTTTCACAATGGCTGCAGACTGGAGAGTAGCCTCATCAGTTTAAAAAAAAAAAAAAGCACTATCACATTCGTTTCTTAATTGTTTCTATTTTAAGAATAGGAGACAATTCAGCTCAGAGGTAGAGCTGTTTGGAACTCTTAAGGAATGCTTCCTTGAAAACACTGTGAATTCTGTTAGGGCAAGTGAAGAGCACAAGAATAGTGCATGTTCTCTGTTGCTGCTTTCTTTCCATGGCTACATAAATGCAACGCAACAACCACTATGGAACTATCAGCACTAGAAATTACAGGCTCACTTCAGTGTACGTGTTCCACTTAAACAGGATTACCCTAGTAATTAAACGCCCTTTGGAAACTCCATGAGAAGCTGATGAGGTTACATGTGCTGACAAAGTACTGTGCATGTGCCCTCAGAAGGCACAGGGCTCTTGCACACTGTTATGTGATTTAACCTAACATTACCATGTGCAATAGCTCATACACATGAAAGCAGCAAGCTTGGATGCTAGAAAACAAACAGGGTGCTCATGCATGGACTTGCTTTCAAACTGGTAGTGAATAACCATAACTCTCAGGAGAATGGTCTACTGACCGTCCAGTGGTTTTTCTAAGGCAGTTATCTGTAATAGGAATTCTAGTCCTAAATAAACATAGGAGAATTTGTAGGCCTCTGGTTACTTTAGAGTTAAATATGAGAAGGGCGTTCTTATAAATTATAAACATTTTCCAATTCATGAGTGTTAAATTGCTTATTGTAGCCTCTCACAGTATGATGTTTTGAGTCCATCTGGACAAAAGCAGTCTGGGTTGACCCCCATCTTCTATTACAGAGAAAATTGTGGGAGGAATTGCAGCCTCTCTGGACATTCTAATCCCCCATCCTTCCACTACTGCATTACTAATAAAATAAGCTGTGCCACTTGTGAAGTACTGACAATTTTCCTTCTCCAGCTGATCTCAGCATTTAATTCAGCCATTGCTTGCACTAAATAAAAAGGTACACTAATTAAATTTAAACCTGTGCACTTAAATAAGTAAGTACAAAAGGCTGCATGGCTTCTTTTGCCTCTGGTTTGTAGGGGTTATTTTTGCTAGGCTTAAACTGAACTAAAAGAGCTACCTGTTGTAATTTGTCACAGCTCAGAACTGGACAGCTTTACTAATGAACATGTACATTTGCATCCCTTCATCTGCTGCTTGCAATGACAAAAAGAAAATATCAACCATGAACAAACATAAATAAAAGCATTTTCCTCCTTAAGATCTACAAAATGTAAATACCTTTAGACAACACACAAGCAAGTTGCTAATGCAAATGATATGCAATATCAAAGGCCAAAAGAATGCATGAAATATAAGGTCTAGAATATTGTTTCCACTAATTTAAATATGGAATTCTGTTTTACAGACTTCAGTGAGATACCACCTAACCAGGAAATGTTTCAGCTTTCACCTTGTTCTCATCAGCTACAGCGTTAGACAAAACATTACTCTGGTTACTTTCTTATGTTACAGTCTATTTAAACATCTTCTAGTTTAGGAAATGCCTAATCACTGCTTTCTAGCCACTAATGAACTTAACTGAACCTAATGACCTGCAAGAGCACACTAGTGAAGGTGAGGAGGAATGAGAAGTGTTAAAGTAGTCCATTTTATCTCTCTTTTAATTAATATTTTAGCTAATAAATTTCAGTCATGCTGGCAGAAATAAGTAGGAGTATTTGATAGCCATTATAATATAAACTCAGAAATAGGACAGAAACTGGAACCTGGACCTCCTTCCTCCCCTGTCAGAGTCCAAGCCTCTCACTGTAAGTCATTTCTTTTTTTAAACTCTCTTAGCCCTGACAGTCTTGATTTGTTTTATATAAAGTGGAATACAGAAAGCAAAAGCCTTCCCTCCAGCTTAGGGCAACATAATGTAAGCTAACTCTACCGGCATGAGAATGAAATGCTCCGTGTGAAAATCCACCCTGAAAAGCAACTAAATTAGCCAAGGGTAAAGCACCTTAGGAATTTCTACATCGTATTTTCTGTACAGGTGCCTAACTCAAAGACATGGATTATGCTCTGGCCACCACAAACTTAACATTTAGAGACAGTGATGTTCAAATTCCCACCATTTACATAAGTTTATGGATTTGACTTTGTGACTTTGGCCCTTTTATACTCTTCTCAATTGACTTTTTTTTTATATGCTGAAATGTTGACATTAGTTGCTTATGTTGTTCTAGTCAAAGACACTAAATCTTGATGCTTGACTACTGCAGAAAATATACTCCAAGAAGCACTGAATAAAAGACCTGCCACATAGAGGAAAATGATAGTAAAGCCTCAAAGTGATGAAGAACCTGCATCCTATGAGGTAAATTATTAAATGACTATGCAAACTATACCCCTCCCCCTCCAAACCCTAAAAAAGACAAAAGAGTAGATCCAGAGCTAGAATGTTCCAGCATGTTTCAGTCAAGCAAGTACAGAAGCAGCAACTCACCACTACTTTCAGGGCATGTAAAATGATATCACTAACCCCACAGCACATCAGATATAAAGATGATGAATTGTAATGATCTCTCTCTCCTAAAACAAAGTGGAAATACAGATCTGTGACTCTGGGGCACATTTTCCCAATGATCAGCCTGCAATTTGGTAATACTTTGTTCTGGAAAAATCCCTAAGGTACCAGGAAATTTCAGTGCTAAAATTCTTTCAGTAATACTACTTATCACTGCCCTGAAAGAAGTTTAGACTAGGTAGCCAGAAGGCAAAAAAAAAAAAAATCCCTAGTCATGAGAAGATAGGACTTACTGAGTCTGCAAATCTTTACACCATTATATAACTCAGCAACTCTTGTATCTAACTGTCTGCTGTTGATAGCAGCAGATGTTGATAACTAACGCTCACTGAAGCTAGATGTTGTATGAGACACAGAAAAAGGAAAACCAATGCTAAGGTGATGTGGAATCATCTGCATTTGTCAAACTATTCACACAGAATATATACAATTCATATGATTCTGGGTTCCACTGTACAGAGCATATAGAAGTGTAGAGTAAATGTATAAACTAAGAGGAAAAGCAGCAAAGCATGGGGGAGGATAAATTTCTCCTGCAGTTTAGTCTTTCGTTAACACAGTACCTGAAACATAAAAAAGGGGCTGTTCATAAAAAACAGCTTGGTAAGTCTTTTGACAGAGTAACCACGGTCCTGAACTGGAGATGCCTGACATTGCTCCAAAGTAGGACAACAATTTCTGTTTGAAAAAGGATTTTAAGGAACACCATTTCTGTCTTGTTCTTGATTTCTTGTTTCTGAACGACTTTTAAAAGCAGATGTGTGGCAATGGCCTTTCCACAGAGTGATGCCAAATACAGGACAACACTACATTAGATACTCCTTTTCCTCTTTTAAATACATTCAAACTCATGATCTCCTAACCTGACTAGAATTTAGAACTATATTTATAGCAGCTTTTCCACTCTGGAAACTGCCTTCACTTGCAGAAATTATGTTCTCTAGTAATTAAGTTGCCTATTATAATCTGAAGTATTGCCTCTGAGCAAACCAGTCTGGGCTAAGTCTGCCTGCTTTTGGTTCCAATTTCCTAATTACTATGGATCAACCTCTTCACTTGTGTTTCTGTCAAGTGTGAAGAGTTCATGGGGATTGGTTGTGTCAGTTCCTTTCACTAAGGAATTAAGCTGCATTCAAGATCCTGCAGGAGCTAATGCAGAGTCAGCACGTAGCAGTGCCTTTCTGTCAGAGAGTCCTCTTAAAGCATGCTCTGAAATAGGGATGTAACAGAAATAGCATTAGCCAGCAGTGAACACTTCATATCAAATACTCAGAATGAATCTTTTCCCAATTCTTGAGCCCATTCCAAATACAGTCAGACTAGAAATTTTGGAGGGGGGGGTGGGGGTGGGGGTTGCCCTCTATTTTGTGATCCTTGCAGAAACAGGACTGTGAGAACAACACATTGGTCCCAGGAAAGGAAGTCACTCAGCTGCAATATGCAAGTTCTGAAAACTTGGCCCTGTTAGCTTCCTAAAGCTCAGGCTGTACAGCTGAGCCAGGGCCCATGTGACTGTGAGTCTGCCCAGCGCCTGCTAAAATGAGTTCTCCCTGGCTATCTCCAGCACACATTCTGTTCCCATAGACTGAGCCTGTCATCACCAGCTGTACCACCTGCTTGGACTCCTGGGGCCCTTCTGCAAGTCCTGTTACCAAGCCATTTACTTGTTATAGCCTCACCCTGGCAGGGTGACAAGGCAATCAGTGAAGACACTGCTTCTCTCTGGATCTGAAGAACATGATAACCCTTCTGAAGCATCAGAAGGTGACTGATATCACCTCTCTATCAGTTCCATCTCTCCCCATCACCACAGTCCCAGCTATGGTCTAGACCCTTACACACACCTCTCCTCAGATCATCCTCATTCTTAAGTATGAACAGAAACCTAAGTTGCAGGACTGCACAGCTGAGGAAAGGAGAAAGCAATACCAGGCTGTACTTCTGATGCAATAATCCACAGAGCTACATATGCTCCCACTTATTCTATAGAAGCCATGAAAATCTGCCATAAACTGCACCCCACTTCTTGCTGCTTTGCTTGACGATATTTGGGCTGCACCTGGAAACTGTGGATTTGCTGACGGAGAAGACACTAGCTACAGCTGACAGAACTCCCCAGCTACTTGGGTTTTTTCCCACTGCCTGGAGGAAGAGCTGAAGATGTGAAACTCAGCTAGTACCTAACGCAGAAGGTGGTGCTCCAGGCTACAAAGTGCTCATCTATCCAGACCGCCTCTGGTGTGAAGATGCCCTCTGTGGTTAGACAACCAAAAGGCTGAAGCAGAGGTACTGCAGGAGTTTAGAACCTGCCTGTACTGATCAGCCAATGACCCTTGTAATTTTACATCCTGTCTTGGAGAGTTGCCAGGTGCAAATGCTTAAGCAGGAGGCAAAGGAAATCTTATTTTGGCAACTGTGGAACACTTGCCCCATAGGACAATTATGCTGGAATATGTCAGGAGTCCCAGGAGATGAGAAAGGATGAAAACAGGAGTATTTGGTATTTCATTAAAAACTTAATTTTATCTGATACACTTAACTGTTAAACAGCAACAGAGCAGCCTCACAGGTAAAGTTGCTTTTGCCATTCTCCCGCTTTGGCCTGGGTAAGGCTGGACAGTCTGGTTCTTCAAGGGTGTGATTTAAAAAGGAAGGGAAAGGCCTGTGCTACAAGGCAGTACTCTCTCTGTATTACAGGCTGGTTATCCCATAGACAGGGTTGAAGTAGCAGATGGTCTGGAAGCATTTCCTAGTACAGGTTAGTTAAAAAAAAAAAAAAAAAAAAAAAAAAAAAAAGAGAGAGATCTAATGCACTACCACCCAGAGGGAAGGAGAAACCTTTATCTAGGTTAGAGGGCAGCAAAGAGAAGGATCTATTTTTTTAAAAAATCAGGACAAGGAATAGCACCATAGATTTAAATAGTTTGCTTAACTACAAATGTCCCAAAGTGTTCTTCCACTCCCCAAAAAGTTAAGCTGCCGTAACTTCTCCCTTACAGCCCTCAACAATATTTATCTCATGTATAGCATGGAGCTGATGTAGCTTCATGTTCTAGTTTAACTAGTTCAAAGGAGTGTACACAGTTCTTTTGCAATCACTGTACAAAAGCAGTGCCATTTCTAACATGTCTCTTGATTCTTACTCTGTACTGCCCTATTTAGGCTCTGTAAACCCATGAACCTTGTGGAATAATCACCTAACTTTATAAAAGCTTGTGTAAAATTTTTACTAATTGGCTAGGTTGCAATTCCAGCCTAGCTAATGAGTATCAGCTTTAGCAATATGTATCAGTTAGCCTCTCAAAGTTAACTGTAGGGTGTTTTTTCCAACAAGTTATCTGTCCAATGCATAAATGTCAGATCCTCACAGAACGGTAGATAAAGCATATCTACTGTCTGTGCTGACAGAGCAAAGCAGGCTACCACTTTTCTACCACAAGAGAGTAAAGCACAAATGCTGTTAAATTTGGAGAAAGACTCCTGGGAGCCAAGATCTGAACATCTATAGGAGCTAGAAATCCCCCAGTCAGCAATGCACTTTCAAACACAAGCCTGATTTACTGGAATTACTTATGTGCTTCAAATTACATACACACTGAAGTGATTGCCAAATTGGTGTCAATGGCTATATCTGACGGGGTGAACCAAAATATTCCCTACCCCAGTACATACTAATGTTTCTGCTGTTCCACAAAGACCTGTACTATGAATAAGTAACTGACGCCCTTGACTGAAAGGCTATGAAGGACTAGTGGAAACATTAAACTAGACATTTGTCGACATGGACACAGATCATACAGGTGTATTTGCAGCATATCAAATCCAGATGTAACCTGTAAAAAATAATAATAATAAAAAAACCCAAACCAAATCCAAAAAAAAAAACCCAAAACCCAAACCAAAACAGAAGGAGCTGGCCAGCAATTCTTTCAGATTTTCTAGACAGCTGTGCCCATGCTTTCAAAACATACTCTGATGACACCCAGGACAAGCAGATTCCAAATCTAACTCCTAAATGAGGACACAAACCTCAGACTGAAGGGAATTCCTCTGGTTTGTTATCTGTCACACCTTTCATCCATATTTGCTCCTGGCTGATGTAGTGACACCTCATCAAAATGGTATGCATCAGAGTGCCTGACACATACTTCAGGGCTGAGCACTATGGCACAGGGAATTAGCCCTTCATTTCCATTTGCGGCCCTTAAAAAAGCAAGTTATTAATTCAGCAGTTCATTGCAGATAAAAATCTAGTATTTGTCTGTTTTCAAATCAGGTGGGTAGGTAAAAATTCAGGGTTGGCAGATAAAGCAGACAGACTGCCGGCAGAGAGACTGCACATAGAGTCAGGATGTTCTCTGGCATGATCCTATTTATGAACAGTGAACGCGAAATCCTCCTTCTGTCAGCAGAGGAGAAATAAGTGAAACACAAAGATGGTGTCTGAGGTCACAGCTGCAAATGCCTTTGAAGGTGAAACTGTCAGTGTGGAAAACCGTTAGTACTGCCTCAATCATATTTCACTGTAGGGCCAAACTGAAAACAATAAAAAGGATGCAATTAAAAATTAAAGTCTAAAACTGTTCCTGAAAATTCCTACTCAGCTGCTGCATAACCTTGAAGCTGACTGAACTCTCTGGCTAAGTTGCCTAAAGATCCCTTTGCACAGACCCAGAATTGCCAGTCCTGGCAAAGCAGAGTAAGTTGGTGTATAATACCTGCCTGAGAAGTACCAAATTCAAAAAAGCAAGTGCTTTTGTAGATCTCTATTGCACACTTTCATTTCACATCACCAAGATAGAAGATTCACCCTCCACCCTTTCTCACAATTTGTAAGAAAAGCTTCAGTTATATTAACATGTTTAGGAAAAAAAAGAAAAAAAATATTGCAGATGACTGCAAGGACACACAAGTATGAATTCCAAGGACATTCCCACTAAATGGCAAGATCTCAGATGTGCTGCTGTCCCCACTACTTCCTCTTAGCTAGCTCTAGTGAAGTTGCATTACCAAGTATGAAAGCATCTAACTGCCCTTGAACTGTGCAGGTTCAGAATTCTCCAACTAACACTTATCTAGCAGCCTATACAGATGCACCTCACTTACTGCATTTATGAGATATTACCTCCATCTCTGTACACTGTAGGCAAGTGAACAGTGATCCTGCCTTGAGGACTGGGAGCTCTAATGACCTAGTACTATATCTCAAATAACTACAATTACTAGGAATGCATGTTAGTGAACCAAAAGGTGAATTAGAACAGTCTGCCACGATGATACCAGCAGACTATCTAAACCTGGACCACTCCTACGACAGAAATGTTTTGTCTGTTTACAAATGACATGTTGGCAGACACAAATCTTCTGAGTGAAACCACACACACCACAACCTTTGTGTTGCATCTGTGGAATAATTAGCAACACTACCTACATTAACAGTTCCTTGTACACCAGAAGTGGGGTGAAATAAACTTTATATACTCTACCTGCCCTTTTATGACTACATCAGTCAGTCAATTAAAATAATTTTGGTGTGACTTCCTTCGGCTTTTAAGACAAAGAAATTAAAGTCCAGAGTCCTTTTAACAGTGACTAACTTTGCAGGTGCTTTTCATCAGAGCCCGGCACCAAATCAGTGAGAAGGAATTTCTGACTGCACTTATCTTCCTTGCCTGTGAGATCAGGGCTGACTTAATTAATGCATGTTCACTTGCTCTGTCTTCTGGTGCTGATTGTGTTTAAGAGGTTTCTCTGGATACTTTACCCTACATCTCTGCCAGAGTCCACTCATCTCAGCTTTTCATCTAATTACTACAGAATGCAGTCTGACTCTATTAAAAAAACCCAACCCATAAAAAGTTTTAAAAGTAGATCAATTGGTGAAATTGAGATGACAGAAACATCTCTTAAACAATTTAATTGGCCCCTCACACTGTGGCCTGAGACCAACTGGTCTTTGGGGGAACAATGGCCTTTTTGTGGCAGGGTTTGTACATTGCCTTGTTATTTATGCTGACTGGGATTCTCTGGTGCTATTGTGATAAAAATAATAGAAAATAAAATAAAGAACAGAAGATTTATGTAATTCTTCAAAGTAAAGCCTGTTTTGATTTGTTTGTTTGTTTTACAGACTAAAAATTACCACGTGCCTCCCTTGAGGCACGTGATGATTAAATTTTACAAGTAATCATGAGTGTCTGTTTCAGGCAGGGTGTTAATTTTTACTAAACCTCTCCTGGGCTTTGGGTGCTACTGAGGCATACAGGTATTAATAAAGCTAATTGGATTTTCAGCCAAATGCAATCTAACCACTCACAATCTATCTCCTTCAGAGTCTGCCATAAATGTGTGAGTATTTTTAATATTTATGTTTGCACATATTCCCACTCTCCTCCTTTCCAAGATAATGTTAATCAGCAGATAGGGGAGAATAGCAAAAATTCCTCCTTCTCAGGCCAGGCTATGAATGAATTCAAAGCCAGCATTGCTAATTGTCTTTGAAAGTATTTATGTTTCATCAGTGTCTAAAGACCTCAAAGTAAAGCAGAGTTTTGTTGGGCCTGGCATTACATAAAGCAGAGAAACAAATTCTGTCCTCAAGTGCCTTCAGTCTAAGTAGGCAAAACAAACAGAGCATGTAAAAGGAAAAGAAGAACCAAAAATAAATGACTTAGTAACAGCAAGTCAGGAATGTGCTGATCTCACATGCAATAATCAATAAACTCAGCCCTTTTTTTCAAAAGAAAAAGCTGATCGGTGTGATTATCTGTTTCTGCCCCTGTCTCCACTGTAGGAAACATCTACTGGTGCCTATTAATTTTGACAAAACTAAAGAGTTTAAGAAGCTTTAATTGATGATCCTTTCACACCATAAAGAACTGAGGTTGAAAGTCTGATCTCTGTTTGGAGGGACTAAGCTGGGTAGAGAGGTTATGCTTGTTTCACATTTAACTGGATCCCTACCCGCAGCACTAGATTTTATTAGGTCAATGCCTCAAAGACATAGCTTTGATGTCCACTGAAGACTATGGCAGCATTCAAACCAACCTTGTACTCAGCAGAGCACAATGCAAGAGGCTTCTTCTCAGAAATATCCCATTACACACACACTCATTTCAACTGAGACTGAATTAGTCAAAATGTATTCAATGTACTTAACACTATAAACCCCTTTGGACTGCAAATCAGACTGGCAGAAGCAAGAAGAAAAGGCTTGCTCAGACATTAGGAACAATTCAGGCATCCAAGCTCACAACAGTTATGACTCAATCTGGCTTGATTTCTGGTAGGCAGATTAAAATGCATTGTTTGTACCAAATAAAGCATGAATAATAGTATTGCCTTTGTCTGCCTCTTGCACTGCACTGCTGCTAGAGCTGCAGGAGACAATCCCCCCTGCTGGTGATACTCACAAAGAGACTTTACCTTCAGTTTCCTTCTCATAAGAGATTTTATGGTGGAGCGGGGTTCATCGATGCAGAAGACTGTTCAAGAGGCTCTCAATTTCTCTTTATCCTGCCAAGTCCTAGGGTCAAGATGGTGAGATTGTTCCTGTTCTTCAAGTTGCTCTGATCCAACCATTCTATTTAAGAAATGGTAACAAAGTTCTTATTAGTGCATTTGATGAATTGTATTCTAAAGGATCCAACTCTGACCCTTGCATTAACTTTTTGTTTTGCTTTATTCTTAGAAGGCTGACTTCCTCACTACAAGCCAAATTGCTGTGAGAGGGTGTTATCATTTCTCTGGCCTGCTGGGCAGGATGCTGTCATCTTTTTGAAACAACAGGGATATTCTTAATTTACACTGAAAAGAAATTCATGTGATGTGATGTAATTTGGGGGAAACAAACTCACTTCTATTTGTTTTCTGTATCCACTGAGCAGTCAAGAGATTTTTTCAAGTAACTGTAGGTAAGTAGTAGCTACATTATCAAGACTTTTCTGCATTTTAGCCAAATGAAGTTCTGCTTAACAAGCATAAACAGAACAGTCTGTCATGCAGAGACACAACTATAGTCCCTCCCATAGTGGAGCACATGAAATGCCAGACCACAGAGAGCAGCCCAGTATCCTTACACACTCTCACACTCTATACTCCTTAGGATACTTCCATTTGTTTTGAATTGTGGCAGAGTTTCAAGGTAGAAAGGAATCCCATGCTCATAGCCTAGTGAGTTGCAAGTCTTTACACTGACATTGCTGAACAAGCACCGTAGTCAGTAAAAAGAAAAACAGAAGGTCTAGCATTGCCTTTTTCCCTTGGTCCTCCACCTGTGCTCTAAAAGAAAAGAACAACAGCTGTTAGCAGGTATTAGTGCCCTGTTACACAACCAGGAAGAGGAGCATTTATTTCTGAAAACAGCTTTGGTTTAGGCGAGACAAAAATACAAACTACATAGAAAGGAGAAGTTACAAGCATATGAGAAAACAGAACTTTGATGCCTAGAAACACCAAAACTGGCATAATGAGGGACTTCTGCCAGCATTTCCTAGCTGAGATTTGCTCACAGGTCTGCACCTTTGCCCTCATCTACAGGCTTGTGAGTGGTGAATAGAGCTGTTCCTGACTATCTGGTCTCACATTTCCTAGCTGTATGTAACTTAAGTTACCCACCTGAACCCCAACAAATTCCCCAAAGTCCCAGTAGTAAGGTTTTACCATTATTCTTTTCATTTTCATGTGGACTACACATACCAAAACTCAAATGCATCATGGGATGCGTAAAACTGTGTATTTGCTCCTGGGGCCAAACTAGCCAACTGAGCTGTCTATACTCACTGCTGTTCCAAAGCCTTGAATCACTCTGCCCTCCATTCCCCCTCAATACAGGAAGTTGACAATTGTATCATCTATCAGCACATAAAACTACTTTGCCTCACCACACCTCTTTCTGGAACATGAAATATTAGGTTTTCTAGCTTCCAAAGCTATTTTTAATTATTTTACTTTAACAGGACCTACCTGCTTAATTTTTTTTTTCCTACTGATGTTTCAGAAACTCAGGTGGCAAGAACATATCACTTAGGCAATGCAGAATGTTTCCAGCAGCTATGCAGCACAAATGGACTACTTTGAAAAATATAATTACTGGGTTGGAGTTTTCAATACATCTCTGAAAACATAATCTCTTATAATTTTGAGTCTTGGCTATGCTACCACCTACTAACACACAGAAAGAGTCACCAAACCAGAACTGCTCTTTAGCCTCCCCATGATTAACACTTGCAACAGGAGATGTCAATTCCTAGCAGCTGTGAGTTAGCATTAGAGCAAGGTCCAGGGGGTTTGTGATTTTTGGGTTTGCTCAGAAATGAGGAAAAATTAAAAGCCGTAAGAGACATGGGAGGCAGCATTT
>VWZY01001945.1:948134-1011596 GCA_013399075.1 Chloroceryle aenea
TTCTGGTTTTCCATTGCTCATATACAATAGATATATTTTGCCTTTATAAATGCCTAGCATTTTTGTTGTTTTGTGAGCTGCTTTAGTTTAACACTAGTCTAATTCTGGTGGAGATGTGTGTAAAGGAACGTGGAAACTGCAAAACTCTGTGTCCATGCTGTTAAAAACAAAACAAAACTTGTTTTGCTACAACATATTGTTCTAGTGGATATCTGTGAGTTGTTCTACTCACAGAAAGATCCTGACACTTTTCAGCTGCTTTGAATTTCTGTAAGTGCTGATGTACAAAAAGTCAGGATATATAAAGCAAGTCTGCATCTGAAATCTTTCAGTATTCAAGAGATTTACTTCTGTTATTGTGTCCTCAACTTCAAATACTCAAAAAATAGCAGCTGTATTCAATCTTTTAATGAGTCTGTAACATCATTTAGTTCTGAAGCCACACTCTGTTCAGATTGCCCTTCCAATTTTGAGTTAAATTAGGGTTTAATTTCTACTCATCTCCCAAGTTTCTCAGCTGTGAATAATCCTCACAGCTCAGTGATTTGGCTGGTATTTGTTACCCGTTCTGTTCTGCTAAATTGCTACTACCTGTCCTAACAAGCTCTCCAACTGGGACAGTTGACAACTGTCTGAAAACAAAATGAAAGGGAAAGCAGCAACACTGTCTTAATTGGGTGGGTGGTGTGAAAAACAGGTTACCTCATCAGCCTTTGTAATATTCAGGAATTACTTAAAGGATGTTTACTGCAGAGGAGTTTATGAGGCAATAAATAAGCTTTCGCAGCTGCTTAAAAGCTACAGCAAAGCTGATAAAGGCATCTAATAATTGCAAAAGCCATTTAGTGCCTCTGCCATGGATGCAAGTCTTACTATATGACAGATCAGCAGCAGACAATGAAACAGAGAGGAAGCCTTGCCTGTAGGAACCTTGAAAAGATATAAATTCTTAAGACATGCAACTCAGTCCCAAATCCAGGTAAAGCCTCACTTGTCAGGAAACAGACAAAATGTAGATGAAGATGGTGATTTTGCTGCTCTACAAACACTTCAACAGCACACAAGACACCTCCTTGGGCCAAGCAGAATCCTTTTACCAGCTGGGCTGCAAAAGTCCTAAAAAAAATCAGGGGAGCGCCCAGAGCTCCCCGACTTTTCTAACAGCAGCCAAGCACCATTGCTGCTGCTGGGGGAGAGGACTGCAGCTCAACCTTCCTTTGCCCTCGCTTCTCAGTCGTTTGGGGATAGCTGGAGGGGTTGCCCAACAGCAGACCTGGGCGTGGGATACAACGGCCGGGCGGGCGGAGTGTGTATAGTCTGAGGGGACGTGGAGGCCGGGCTGGCCCCGGGCGGCGGCGACCATCGGTGCCTCAGAGGGAGATGTGAGGTGTCGGGGGAAGCCCGCATCCTCTCTGCACTGTCTATAAGAAACGTTACATTACCTGGACAGATAGCCGGGCTGGGGCTGGAGCTGAGCCGCAGGCTTCTGGAAGGCCCAACGGGCGGGGCAGGTTCCGCGTGCTGCCCAACGGAAACTAACGGCTGCGCAGGCCTCGTGCCCCTCCTCTGAGCGCGCTGGAGGAAAGCGCGGGAGCAGCGCGGGCTCGCAAGTGCGGAGCTTCTCCTCCGATTAGTATTTATTATTGTTTTATTTTGAGCGTGAGGGTGCATCCTTGCAGTCGGTGCTGAGCTTTTGGAGTCCGTATGGAAGGGTCAGAGGTTTTCTACGTTTCTGTGCAAGATGCAAGAAGTTGTGGGGTCTACTCAACCATCTGTCGCTTGAACTTTGGACTTCCAAGATGGCTGTTTTGTTTTCTCCTCTGGTGGTGACACATCGGGCTTCAGTGTTGGTGGTTGGAGCTACTCTTACTGCTCAAGTGGGATGAGAACGAAGCGGCACACAAGGCTGTTAGGGGTAAGTCGTTCAAATGTCTTCCACAGCAGTATTGTGGCTTGGGGAGTTGTGACCGTATCTGTGCTGGAGGCAAAGATACTGCACAGGGGGAGCTCGGGAGAAATAAACTAAACTGAGACGGTTATTATTTATCAGCTGATAAATAATAAGAACAGCCAAAGAGTGAAGTAATTGTGAGAACACACCGTTCTGTATTTTATAAACAAAAATTAACTGCTGCTGACTGCACAGGCCATGAAAAGCCTGAAATGCTGATTGCATCTTGCAGCTCTTACCAGGGCAGCAAAGAAAGCAGAAGTATCAGCTTATAAATTCTGCCATGTCGTCTTTTCCATCTTGCAGATGAACTGATAACTGATATGGTGCTTAAGTGGGTGAGCATTAATTGTAAACAAACACGGGTGGGCCAGCATTGACTGTTGGTTTGATTTGTGTGGATGGTGCTTTTCTCCCCAGCCTCTTGAAAATATATTCTCCTGAGTCTGAATATGGGCAGTGTTTTGACTTTATGCCCCGATACGAACTTTGACTATGTTTATATGGGTATCCAAAGCTTCCAAATGAACAGGAAATAGCACCTTAGTACTTTTACTTTGGTTGAAAAGATTGTCGTGTTTTGTGAGTGATGATACTTGCAAGACGGGAACTAAAGGTGAACAGTTGGAAGTGTCTCATAAGTGTTTTATATTTGGGACTAAGTGGAGATGTGAGCAATGTAGAGAAACAGATCAAAATACAGTGCAGCATTTTGCTAAAGCCACACATCTTGTTAGTAGCACTGAGTCGGAAGTCAATTTTACTCTTAAGTGAAGTAACTCTGATTCAGAAGAGAGGCAGTAATCACAGTGCATTTTATCTTCCTGGAGTTGATGTCTTTTTAATGTCTTCCTCCTCTGGCTTTGGCAGAGATTGTGTACAAATCGACTGACTTTTTTCTAGCTCAGTTTGCTAACTTGCAAAACCAGATAGATTTGAACATCTTCATTTGCTCTTCCCTTGGCTCATTATTACTTATTTCTACTTGCAGTTTTTATTTCTAGAACGCTAGGCTGCAATTTATAATTAAATTGCCGTAAGCATAGCATGAGTCACGTGAAACAGGGTCAGAATACATAAATGTGTATCTGGAGAGAGCAATATTTATTCAGAGAGAAGCAAACAAACAGCAAAAAGCATACCACAGCTAACAACTCAGTTCACCTGCTGCCAGTATATTGATAAGCACTTGGGTTTTCTTGATGGAGTATCTAAGCAGCAAGCCTGCATAAACTATGAAATGTAATTACACTGGCATATGGGAAATCTCTGGCAGGCACAGACTTGGCGTAGACTGCGCAGCCATTGCCTTGCAAAGGCTACTGAAATTGAAGTGTGTTAGAGATGTAGCCAGTGTATTCCAATAGCTCAGCTATTTCTGAGTCTCTGACTGAACTGCAGATTTGCTGTGTTCCTGAACAGCGCTTTGTCAAGGTGCAACCTATTACTCTTCCTTCCCCTTCATTTCTTCACCCTTTCCTACTTTTCTGCATTTTTGTACCTGAGTCTGAATTTAGGGGTTTGAAGTTGCTGTTCTCTGTATCGACTTCCTTCCTTCCTTCCTTCGTCTGAAAACAGAAATTGAGCAGTAAATGTTTTCCTCGAGTATCCGGAATTTTCCCATTACAATTTAGCAAATTAGCAAATTCTGGTCTGAATTTTACTTTTGCAGGTGATGGCCTGCAGTATTTTGTTTTATAGTGTATGTTTGTTGATTACTTGCTAAATTAGTGACAGACACCCAACGCTGAGTTAGCTACACGCATGATAGAGCTAAGAAGCTGAGAAAACATCACGAGTTTCGTGTGTGTGACTTTTTTTTAAGCTTTGGGGGAAGTTACAAAGTAACAAAGTTACTAAATCCATGTCTGGGGTCCCTAGTGTTATGTGGTTAAATATTTTGTTTCTTCAGCTATTCTTTGATTAGAAGTGTGAAGATTTGGCATAGTTTAGCATTAGAGTTTGCACAGTCTTTCATGTATATACTAAAATGGACATAAATGTCAGCTTTTTAATCCATGTAAATTCAATCTTAGCCCTGTTTCTGTAAGCAGCAGATCTTTTTTCCGCTTTTTCCCGCTTTTTTCCCGCTTTTTTCCCGCTTTTTTCCCGCTTTTTTCCCGCTTTTTTCCCGCTTTTTNTTGTTTTTTTCTTTTTTTGTTTTTTCCTGTGAAACAGGATATGATCATCATTCTTGACTTTTATGAAGGACTGACTGGGCAAGTAGCCTCACTGTGTGATGGTGGGCATACTTACATAGGCACAGTGAAAGCACCTTACCCTAATCTGTGGCATTGCAACCTCTGTACATGGAAAGCTCTAGGTAAAAGCTGAACTTCATGTGGCTCCCTTGTGCAACTATCTTGTGATCACAAGCAGTCCTCTCCTTCATCTTGCTTTAGTAAGATTGGCATTTGATTTTCTTATTTTGAACAGTATGATCCTAAGGCTTTACCACACCTTTTACTGCTCAGAATTCAAACCTTCCCCTGAAGATGGCCTTCCCCACCCCATCTGCTTCTGGTGCTAATCATTAAAGTATCTGAGTATCTTGGTAACTCAGTTTTTTAAATCCCTTGTAAGATGAGGAGGTGATAGTTCTTTTTAAAGAAGTAGAAGTAGGCAAATCTATTAAACTTGGGTTCCTTGACATAAGGTACCAAAGATCTAATTTTTATGCTAACTACTACTCTGAGAATTAACAAGTCACTATTACTAAAGACTTCAGCTTCATGTGATGGGCCTACTGGTCTTAGCTCCATCCAACCAGCACCAATAGAGAGACCTTACCTAATTTTACTGAAATTGCATTTCAGGACATGTATGGCACTGTCTTGAAAACATATTTAAATTGAAAAAGAAAGTACTAAATCTATTTAAAATATTTTTGCACAGCTCTGCTGGTAGATGAAGAGGAAGAATTTATGCGTTTGAAATGTTGATGTGTTCTGGTTCGTGCAGATACAGTTCTGGCTGGGTACAACGTAAATGGAGATGTAAAGTTGCAAGTTTGGATCCCTGTGTTTACAAGAAGTTCATACAAGTGGTTTGATTTTATCAAAAGACAATAATTAAAAGTTACTTAATACTTGCAGTTTAGAATTAAAAACCCAATGAACCTAGTACACTTACAGGGAGAGACAAAAATCAGCCTTCCAAGCCAATTAAAAATAGCTGGGTTTTTCAGTAGAAATAAAAGCTAAATACGTGATGTTCTTAAGTCGCTCAGTCTAGTTCGTGTCAATACAAGGTTGTTCCTTAGAATACATTGCTCTTGTTCTTGGTTGTGGGTTTTCTTTTTAAAGATAAAAAATTACAAGTCCCATTTCTAATCATACCTCAAAAAAGTGTTCCAGAGCACAGCATATCTCAGCAGCAAGAACATTTTCTGGTCAGTTGACAGGTCTTTTTAGTATGGGCTATATACAGTAGCCCAAGTAACTTAATTTTTCTTTTTGAGGTTGTGTGTCTTGGAAATCTTTGTTCAGCTTCACTTGTATTTAACTTTTTAGTAGTTTTATAGGAAACTATTTACTGTTTAAACCTTTTGTTATGTATTTGTTGATGAGGCAATACAAATTAAAATGTGAAGATGTGCCTTTCATGGTTCTAGGACTATATCTTGCAAATATATGCACAGGGGTGTGTAATAAAAAAAAACAAAAAACAAACCACACAAGCCCAAAACAGTTTATAGGAACACTTGCACTGTAGAATCGCTTGTTTCTCACCCTGAACAAGGATAAATACAGCTCGTAATTTCCTCTTTGCAGAGGGCTACCATGACTGAACAGTTATAAACATCCAAACTTGAGTAACTTATTGTAGCATTTAAGCAATACTAAAATGCTGAGAGGAGTACTGGAACATTTGCTTTCCTAAGTTGTTTGTAAGATTTTGATTGCTTTAGGCACATGCAGTTGTTAGTCCTAAGCTATTAAGATGGCAACCAAGCTCTTACTACCTGCTAAATTTTAGACACTATAATAATATAGGAGAGTGCTACAGAAATAGAGAGCCATCCCTATTGCTAGAGGCTAGTGAAGGAAGATCTTTTCCAAAAAAACCTACCAGCCTAGTTCAACAGAGTATATTTAGCTGTTGACCAAGAAAAAAAGATACATAGGAGCTTGGCACAGACCTTCTATCTGTGTTAAATTTAAGGTACCTTACTTAAAAAAATAGAATTGTTTTTGTTGCTTATTTCATAAGGCTTATGAAAGGACTGAAAGCCTGCTATCAATCTGTGGCTTGCCATATTGTTTATTGAGATGTGCTCACTTTTTTTAGTATCTTCTCTCCCCTAATGCCACCATTATGGGAGCGGAAAGCACTGCTTGTCCATGCCCACAGCAGAAGGAAGAAGGGTATCTCTTCCTTGGATAACACCCAAGATCACTTTGAGTTATGTCATGGTGAAGGTAGAGCTCTGTTACCCTGATGCTCTAGGATCCTCCTCNGCATATCTCAGCAGCAAGAACATTTTCTGGTCAGTTGACAGGTCTTTTTAGTATGGGCTATATACAGTAGCCCAAGTAACTTAATTTTTCTTTTTGAGGTTGTGTGTCTTGGAAATCTTTGTTCAGCTTCACTTGTATTTAACTTTTTAGTAGTTTTATAGGAAACTATTTACTGTTTAAACCTTTTGTTATGTATTTGTTGATGAGGCAATACAAATTAAAATGTGAAGATGTGCCTTTCATGGTTCTAGGACTATATCTTGCAAATATATGCACAGGGGTGTGTAATAAAAAAAAACAAAAAACAAACCACACAAGCCCAAAACAGTTTATAGGAACACTTGCACTGTAGAATCGCTTGTTTCTCACCCTGAACAAGGATAAATACAGCTCGTAATTTCCTCTTTGCAGAGGGCTACCATGACTGAACAGTTATAAACATCCAAACTTGAGTAACTTATTGTAGCATTTAAGCAATACTAAAATGCTGAGAGGAGTACTGGAACATTTGCTTTCCTAAGTTGTTTGTAAGATTTTGATTGCTTTAGGCACATGCAGTTGTTAGTCCTAAGCTATTAAGATGGCAACCAAGCTCTTACTACCTGCTAAATTTTAGACACTATAATAATATAGGAGAGTGCTACAGAAATAGAGAGCCATCCCTATTGCTAGAGGCTAGTGAAGGAAGATCTTTTCCAAAAAAACCTACCAGCCTAGTTCAACAGAGTATATTTAGCTGTTGACCAAGAAAAAAAGATACATAGGAGCTTGGCACAGACCTTCTATCTGTGTTAAATTTAAGGTACCTTACTTAAAAAAATAGAATTGTTTTTGTTGCTTATTTCATAAGGCTTATGAAAGGACTGAAAGCCTGCTATCAATCTGTGGCTTGCCATATTGTTTATTGAGATGTGCTCACTTTTTTTAGTATCTTCTCTCCCCTAATGCCACCATTATGGGAGCGGAAAGCACTGCTTGTCCATGCCCACAGCAGAAGGAAGAAGGGTATCTCTTCCTTGGATAACACCCAAGATCACTTTGAGTTATGTCATGGTGAAGGTAGAGCTCTGTTACCCTGATGCTCTAGGATCCTCCTCCCAGGAGTGGAGTGCATCCCTGTACCTGAGAGGGTAGTTCTGTTGGTCTTGCACCCATGGTGATTTTGTGGGGCAGAATGCCTTGTTTCAGCTAGGATTTAGCTAGTTTTGGCTGCTGAAGTAACAGCTAAAGCTTGATTACTGAACAGTGAGTTAGCTTTAAAAATACAATGTAACTGAACAGGTACCCCCAAACCTGCTGTAGAGAATATTGGTAAGAAGCCAACAATACAGTTTCTGACACAATGATCATGTCTTTTACTAGGACCCCTGAAAGAATTCAGATGAATATCTCTAAAAATGTTTATACTCAGAAAGCTGCCCTTTAAGTAACTCAGTGAAATGTGATTTAAAAGGTTAATTTTAATTATAAAGCATCTTCCTGCTTGGCTTAAAGAAAAATCTGCTGCTCCCAAGCTTTTGATTAGTGTATACAAATACATGCAGCATAGGCAACAAGGGGAATTGGAAGCTACCATGCTACAGGAAGGCTATGACATATGGCTATTACTGAAACCTGGTGGGATGAATCCTGTGACTGGAGTGTGGCTATCAAAAGCTACAGGCTATTTAGAAGGGATAGGCATGGAAGAAGGGGTGGAGGTGTTGCCCTCTATGTTAAGGAATGGATAAACTGTGAAGAGTTGTCCCTGAAGAATAGCCATGAGAAGGCTGAGAGCCTATGGGCAAGAATTAGGGATCATGAGAATAAAGGGAGCCTTGTAGCTGGTGTTTACTACAGGCCACCTGATCAAGGGGAGGCTATTGATGAAGCCTTCATACTGCAGCTCTAGGAGGCATTATGCTTGCAGGTCAATGTCTCAATGTCCACATAGAGGAAGGTGATGAGTGGTGTCACTCAGGGGTCTGTGCTGGGACCAGTGTTGTTTAATATCTTCATTAGTGATATTGACAATGGCATTGAACTCACCTTCAGCAAGTTTGTGGATGATACCAAGCTGGGGGGTGCAGCTGATACACCAGAGGGATGGGTTGCCATCCAGAGGAACCTGGACAGGCTGGAGAGGTGGGCCTAGATGAACCTTATGAGGTTCAACATGGCCAAGTACAGGGTCCTGTACCTGGGCCAGGATAACCAGCATTATCAATATGGGCTGGGAGAGGATGTACTGGAGAGCAGTCCTGTGGAAAGGGACTTGGGGGTGCTGGTGGATGAAAAACTGCATATGAGCCGCTAATGTGCTATCGCAGCCCAGAAGGCCAATCACATCCTGGGCTGCATCAAAAGAACTGTGGCCAGCAGAGCAAGAGAGGTGATTCTGCCCTGGTGAGACCTCACCTGGAGTACGGCATCCAGTTCTGGAGCCACCAGCACAACAAGGATGTAGATGTAATGGAGCATGTCCAGAGGAGGGCCACCAAAATGATCAGGGGAGTGGAGCATCTTTTGTATGAAGACAGGCTGAGGGTGTTGGGGTTGTTAAGCCTGGAGAAGAGAAGGCTCCAGGGAGACCTTATAGTGACCTTCTAGTACCTGAAGGGGGCCTACGTGAAGGTGGGGGAAGGTCTATTTGTAATGATAGGACGAAGAGTGATGGTTTTAAGCTAGGAAAGGATAGGTTTAGACTGGATATTAGGAAAAAGTTCTTTAATATGAAGGTGATAGACCACTGGAATAGGCTGCCCAGAGAGGCAGTGGAGGCCCCATCCCTGGAGTCATTCAAGGTCAGTCTTGATGGGGCTCTGAGCAACCTGCCCTAGATAGAGATGTCCCTACTTGTGTAGGGAGGTTGGACCAGATGACCTTTAGAGGTCCCTTCCAGCCTAAAGTATTCTATGATTACAAAGCAATTTATCACCAGCCACAAGTCAGTGCTGGGGTTGTTAATGGATTTAAAACTTGCCCTAGCTCTACTTAATAGTGCAGACCTAGGTGTATTTAACAATAAATTATTTGTCATTTGTAAGCAAGTTAATCTTATATATGTGAATGTTTTAATCTTGGAAGTTTTCTGCAGTTCCTAACATGGATTAACTTGCCCTCTTTCTGCTTGAATTAAGACTTAATTTGAAAAATGTGCTTTTTGCCTTAGTAACCTGTAGAGCCATAGGATGGTAGTAAAGTTTGTGATACCACTAATGGTAAGGAAAGCACTTGTATTTTACCTTTAAAATTGCCAAATTTAAGACAAGCTTTCTTGAGATAATAATAAGCATCCAGTACAAAGAGCTAAACCAAAGTACTAAACTTGAACTAATTTGATCTGTGCCTAAATTGTAGGTATGTGCACCTTGGATCTTGACCTTAATTTTGATTTTAGCAGTCTTCAAAAAAAGAGAGGAAAAAAACCCTAAACCACTTCCAAAAGCATTATGGAACAGGATGCAAAAAAACCCCACAACCCAAGCCCTGCAATAGCCATAACTACATTTGCAGAAAGTAGCTTCCTGTTTAAATGGATTCCAAAGATGACATGCATGGAGAAAGACTTGTCAGATTGTATTTCAACAGCCTTTTCAGAAGGAATGTTTATGCAGACTTGGTTCATGTTTGAAGGATAGTTTTCCATTTAGTTTCAGATAAGAGTTTCAAGCAGTCTTAAAGTTTGGTTGAATAGCACCATTATATATACAGTTGTTTCAAAGCCTAGGATGTGGTCACCAGTAAAAAATGTTTAGTTTTCACAAGTTAGCAAGCTTTGACTCTGGGACTACATCATCACTTTGGAGGTCTGGCTCTGGTGACTATTGGTGTTCTGCTGATGCCATTAAATAATGGAGACAGACTAGTAATCCGTGCATATTACACAGCACAGCAACCATGGGGCAGGCCTGGTCCTACTCGCAGTTTATGGTTTGGGGCCTACACTGACTGAAGTTGCAGCCAATTGAAGGTTTAGGCTGTGTCTTCATTAGCTAGTAACACATTGCAGTGTAGGGACAGAGCTGTAGAGCAAAATCATGCTGAGAACCTGATATACCTGCACTATCTTCAAAGTTTTTTATTTCAGCCTAGAACTAATAAACTTCTCTATTTCAGTCCAGTCCCTGGTCTGGTCCAGGTGAATACCCATTAAACAGGTCAAATGCAGTTAAGAGGCATTCCAAGAGCCCATTTCTTGCTTGAGTTTTTGCTGTAAGCGAATCCAGTTTGTTCACCAAGACTGCACTAATAAGCCTGATCATGGTAAATTGGTCTGCTAGCTTGGAAAACAAAGAAAAGCTCTTAGTTAACATTAAGGTAACTAGGAATGTTTTAATATATACTTAGTGCAGCATTCCTACCGCTTTCCATTTTGGAAGTGTTAATTCACAGAATACTTAAGATCTGTTAGTACATGTAATAACCTTGAAACAATTATTTTAGGTTCTACTTCCCCCCCCGTTTTCCAGCTACAGGAGTCTTTTTGATGTCATATCCAAGAGAGCCATCACTAAGAGCATTACAGTTGCACGGCAACCTCAATGGGATAAGTAACTGGTTTAAAATAGTCCTTTGCTACATATTGCTTTTCCAACAGGAGCCAATTTCCTACCACTGCAACTAATAAAACTTTTGAAGAAAACACATGCAGTGTTTTAAGACTAAATAGGAAGCTTCTTTATTCAAATATCTTATATCCAGGCACTATCACCAGATTTCTACACCAAATTATTTTAAAGTATCCAGCATTACAGCATTGTAATTTCTCTGCAAACACCACCAAACCCCATCTCGTCTCTCCCCCATTTTATCAGTTGAAAGCACAACAGAAATATTCTTTGTACAAAGGTAGAAATGAACTTATGTAATACTACCAATCCAGCTGTAATTTCCAAAAGCATTAGTTTTTTACCTAGCTATCTACAGTGAAAAAGTCTTTCTACAGAAAAAACCTTAACACATACACAACATACAAGTTATATATTCCCAGGTTTTTTTTTATTTTCATGGAATGCTAATTTAGTTACAATATGGCAGTTCATAACTACTGAAATGTGACAATTCCTCTCCATTGCTGCAGAACAGTCTTGATTTTTATATATTGTTTTAAAACAATCTTATTTTACATAGTTGAGGTCTCTGGTGGTTTTTAAGCTCTGATGCTTAAGCACACGGCAAGCTACAAACCTTAGGTTTTATATTTATACATATATTCTATGTATTCAGACAACTGCTGTAAGTTATCTATAATTTAATATTTATAAAAAGTGCATATACTGGTACATATGCACACCTAGAAACACACTTTTACTACCGCCTCCCTTTTATAAAATGCTGCATAACTTACAGCCATATTATTCTCACTCACTGCTATTAAAGTCCTTTACTGTCTTTGTTACAGAATTTCAACTATTCAATTCCCTCAGTCTGAATGTAGGTATTTCTATGTATATTTTCACCTAAAAAGTAATCCCTATTCCTTTAAGAAGCTTTAAATCATGCATCAGTTTAGTAAACAGTCACTTTAGCATGGATTTTAGAATCTTAGACAGTGTAAAATCTACTTCTGGAAAATTTCTGTCTGTATATTTAATTTCTTCTTTTAGTTACAAAAAATATATAGGATTGAAACATACTGAATACATGCATCTCTCAAAATGGCTAAATTCTAGCCTTATAGATAAATTAAAAAAGTACACCCCTGCTAACAGGATGCAAACATGGCCTCAAATAGGCCATTACCTGTATTTAATATAGCTCATTGCATTAAAAAGTTCAAGTCAGCTGTTCTCTCAAGATGGTGTCAAAAGCCTTAAGAGCATAACACACTTAATACTCTGTATGCAAAGGTGGGTGCACATACCTAGTACCCTTTATTTAATACTTTCAAGGCTTCTAGGCTTTGCCTCTGGTGATATAAATCCTGAAATGATCTGAATGAAAAGTTGGAAGTTGAAAATTGTTTTTAATACACTGTAAAAGCAAGTTATGTTTAAAACAAAAATGTACACTGAACAACCTAAAGTACTCACTGAAACAACTGTACAAAGCTATTACAGATACAGAAAGGAATAATGATGGACTTATCGTCAAACAGAAGTAACACTTGCTAACATCTGTAAAAACTTTGTTTTAGTCTTCTACCAAGAATTTGCAGCTGTTCAGAACAAGTAAAATTCAAACCACCTCACAATGTTTACATTTAAAGTTCTTTTATACAGTGCAAACGTTTTAGACAGAATAACTCCCCAGTGATACATGTGACACTTATTCAGTGCCAGTCTTTTGAAGATTCTTCTTTCAATAAGTTTATTTACATATTAAGCTAAAGGTTCACTATATATGCTTTGAAGTTTGCTGAATATCAGCAGAAAAATATGTGAACTAGCAGCAGTTGTGTTATGAATATATGATGGTTACTTTAATGAATGCATAAAGTTTTCCAGACTGTATTCCGTGTCATACTGTTCTTGATCCCACAGTTCTCCAAGGTTCTCGAGTACTGTTTTCATTGATGCTTTTCCAGAAGAGGTAGAGGTATCTGCTTTTTCAGTTTTTCCATCCTTCATAAAAGAAAAAAGAAATCAATTTTTATATAATCGTGTTTGCAGGAATATACTAAATTCTTCAAATGATTCTTTTGGGGAACTATCACTTCTTCCTGTTTTTCAGAGAGCTGTCTATTATTTGTCATTCCAAGTTCAAGTGTTCATCTGATTAAATTTTATGTTTCCAAGCAAAACTTCTCCCTAAGCTTACTCTGGTTTTAATAGGCATGTGTAGAAATGGTTCTTTACCTTGTCAAGAGTGAACAGATCAAGGAGCTGTTCTGTTCCCATGCTCTGTAAGCTTGTGTTTTCTTGGCTGATCACTGTGTTTGCAATATTCATTTTGAACTTCTGAAGACCCATGATTTTTTCTTCCAGTGTTCCCCTGGTTATCAGGCGATATACATTAACAACACGTTTCTGAAAGAAAAAAAAAAATTCAGAGCTAAAAAATGTCATCTTGGGCATTCAAGAAAGCATAAGCTTTTAGTATGCATCAGGGACAGTCTGGAAGCAGTTTGGCTTGGAGTTACCCTTCAGCAGCTGCACTCAGTAAGTCTGACTGATGTTAGATGAAAAGAATGAGACTGCCTGCATACAGTAGAGGCACTTTAAGAATTCACTGCTTTTTATAGCTGTAGGGGGAGGCCAACAGCAGTGACTCTCCCTTCTTTTCCAGACAGAGGACAACCCTGTGGGGCTTCCTTTCAGTTCTTTCTCTCACTTTCATCTCTTCTCTGAAGGGTGATTCTTCCCTAGCCTCTCCTCAGCAGTTCAGGAAGCACCAAAGAGAAAGCATACCTAGTTGGGGTAAGGTAAGAAAGTATACACTCCAACATCTGGCATACTTGCAAAAAAGCAGTATGAATGAGGTTTGGTAGAAACCCCCATAACATCACTTCTATTATATGCTACAGCCTTATCCAAATTGGAAGAACAGGGAAAAAAATGATGGGAAATTAAGAGCTTTTTTCACCTGACCAATGCGATGTGCCCGATCCATGGCTTGCAGGTCTCTCATTGGGTTCCAGTCATGTTCCACAAATACTACCGTATCAGCCCCTGTTAAGTTAAGTCCCAATCCACCAACATGAGTGGTGAGCAAAAGAACATCTATAGAGGGGTCATTATTAAACCTGCATGCAAAAAAAAAGTTAAGCATGGTAAATTTCATTTAAATAATAAATTTGCCAAAGCAGTTGAGGTTCATCAGAGCAATTTAGTGCCATATAAATAATACAGTTCATTACAGTTGGCCTCAGCAGTTATGAAGGAATATGCTTACCGTGAAACAATGGAATGCCTCTGACCAGCAGGTATACTGCCATCTAGTCGTAAATAAGTCACTGAAGGTAACTGGGGCCTGAGAAGGTCATGCTCCACTATATCCAGCATGCTTTTAAGTTGACAAAAAATAAGTACTCTGTGCTGGGCCACAACAGCTTCTGTACCGCTTTCTGAGGATCCACCATTCCCCAAACCACAGTCTAGCAGCAACTTAAAGTAAAAGAGCATTCAAAGGTTATCATCAAAATGACAGTAATCTCATGTAAATATTGACATTGGTGGACTATGAAAAAGTAAAAATACAAGTAAAGCTACAAAGGACATCTGTAAATGACAGTCACTTAAATGACATAATGCAAAATTTAGCATCACTGTCAAACCATTTTTAAGAGTTGACAATACTAATTTTTTCATTTTGCTTTACTTACAGTAGAATTTAAGTATATAATGCAATCTATCACACTAACAGTGCATATAAACAGAATAAATGCTTTTCTGTAACAAGAGGGACAGGAGTAAGAAACACAAATGTAAGGTTTCTGACAAGGCAGCAAAAATGATGTAAACATCATCATCTTGAAGGAAAGTTGTTCTCCCCCCCCTCTTGAATTAACAGGAAAAAAGAGGGGCATATGCCTAAGAAACACTTGTACTCTTTCATTTGCTACTTAACTAGTGTTTTAAGATCAGTTTTCCTCTTGATGAAGTCTTAAACAAAATTATCTAAGCTGTAATGTTAGTAGAGACATTTAGGAAATTTCCGGCACAACATGCAAGTCTACTTACTTGTTTTAAAGCAGACAGCTTAGGTGCATGTTGGATATCTCGAAGGGATGAATTATGAGCTGCAAGTTGCTCTGTAATTCTTTTATATTCTGGATGTTGAGTTGTTAACACTAATGCTGGATGGTTGCATAGCTTCCGTAAGTATTGCAATGCCTTTTTTTAGGAAATTAAGTTCAAAGAAATGGTTATCACCAATGTATGCAGGTAGAGAAAAGGATGAACAAAACTGATTATAAGTATATCCACATTCCACAATTTGGAATTTAGGGTATATTTTCATTAAAATAAAGTTGCATATTTATATTAAGAAAACCTGTATTTCAAACTGTATCCAGTAACTGTTATGTGCATAATTATTGTGGTTCCTGTTACAGGAACAGGGCAAAGACTGATTTCCCACCTCCCTCCCTTGAGTTTGGGATAGAGTAGGTAGGTTTGGGAGCTGTGCTCAGTCTTTAAGAATTACTGTTTCCAGTTTGCTAAGACTTAACCTGCAATTCTGCAAGACCATGAAGCTCAATAAAATCAGATCTTACTGTAAGGAAACTTCTGGTTTACAGTCTTGATTTTTATAGTGTAACAACTGATGAGATCAAAATTAGTGCCTGAGATTTTGCACTTTTGGTAATCAGTTTTTAACTGGGAGTAGTATCCAAGATCCACAAATTGTGTGAATACCAGTTGAACAGGACACTAAAAACACTTAAGAGTTGTTTATGACTTAAGACACAAACCCATAATTTAAGCATAATACCTTTACATGGTATTTGGGGCAATTTGATCCAAAAATTGAAATATTTTACTTATATGGCCACAAATGTATAAATGAACTATTTTCATTTTTTATTAAACCCAGAAATGCAGTTATCAAAAATAAATGAAGTAGGTAGTAAAAATTACTGAAGAAATTTGTACCTGAAATACATGACCTGTAGCTTTAAGCTTTGGTTTTTCAGTTTCTTCATTCAGTGAAATTGAAGAAACAGTTTCATCAATATCACATTTGGCACGGGACTTGGCAAAATCTTCATAGAGTTGAACCTGTAGCCCAGGTTCCAGACAAAAGAAAGAGTATGTTTTTCCCAATGGAAGACAAACAGTTGTTTTTAGAATTTCATTCTGAGTCAATGTTCTGAACTAGCATAAATCAAGAAAGCTGTTTAGATGTAGCACAAAATTGATATTAATAGTAGAATCTCTTGCAATTTATTTTCTTTTAACTTAGAAAGTATTATTTAAAAAAACACAACCCTGCAGATGCCTTGTTGTTGTTGTAAAATGATGCCAGAGATTAAGGTAAAGACATGCTCTATCACAACTGTACTGAAATTAGTTTTTAAACATGTTCTAGAAAAACTTTAGTCCTACGTTCCCAGAGAATGTCAGAGCTGACCTAGGATTTGCCCAAGAATACAGAATTGGTTCCTCTGTCATCTTAACTGTGCTCAAAAAATAAAGCTTCCAGACACTTTTTAAGCCTACCTGTAGAGGACTGAGAATACAGTAATAATCTTGAATAATTTTGGGTGGAAGATCTTGCAGTACATCCTCTTTCATTCTCCTTAGCAGGAATGGTAGAACTTGGCGGTGCAACGCTTCCATTGCAAGAACCCCTAGTGAAGGCAACAGCAGAAGTTATAATTTTAAAGGAAAAAAACTCAAACAACAAAACCACAAAAAAAGCAACCAGAAACAGAACCAAACAAAAACAAACCCTCAAAACACTCAGTCCCTCCCCCAATCTCTTATGCTGGAATTGACTACATTTTCTTTTCATTAGCAGTTCTCTTTTCAAGGAAGAAAACCATGGTTTAACATTTGATCCTTACCAGCCTCTTGTTCTCGACTGGAGCTTCGGGCATCTCTACTTGCAAGTATTGGTTTGCCATAGCGAGCTGCAAACTGCCGTTCAGTACCCAAAAATCCTGGCATAAGGAAGTCAAACAACGACCACAACTCTAAGACGTTGTTCTGAACATAGAAGAAACATTTATTAAATTATTTTGAAAAATAATGTTAAAACCCCCCACAAAACAGCAAGTTATCAGAAACATTTCCATACTTATTTAACAGTGCCTATAAAACCCTACAACCATAACAATTCAACATGCTTCTGAGCCATAGAAACTTGGTAGCTTTCACCAACCAAAGTTACAGGAAGACCTCTAAAGGCACTTTTGACATGTGAATGGACTTTCTACTGTGTCTGATGTCTTAGGCCACACCCTGAGATCTGGACAACAAAACTCAGGAGACACCAGTGGGCTTAATCCTGAATGAGACATAGTCCACAGACAAGTAGTTAGGACGTAACTCAAAATATGTATTTCTCCGAGTTGACTTTCTTGCCTGTTTCATTAATGGCACAAGAAAATGCTCTCTCCCTGAGCCTGCCTGCTACTGGAAGAGCGAGTGGTAGAGAATGTCTTCTTGCCAGCTTTTGGGCCCTATTAATACCATGGATCTGGCACCTATTCCCGTCTATCTAGGAGTATGCTGGGAAAAGGGTATAGTTCTAAGCATTTAGCAGTGAAAGACTTTATTAAAAAGTAGATGGTTTAAAGAAGACCGCAAAATAGATCTTGTGCTTGTTTTCTAATACTCAGCCAAGTCCCTAGGAAAAAAAAAGAAATGCTGTTACCTGGATTGGTGTCCCAGAAAGAATTATCCTGTAATTGGCAGTCAGCTGTTTTACTGCTTTGGACAGCTTTGTTTTCCCATTTTTTATTACATGGCCCTCATCAAGAATGCAGTAATTAAACTTAATATTTCTAGAAAAGAAGAATACAGACTTCAGTAGCATTTAAAATTCTAAGCTATTGAAAACCTCAGAAAACAAAGTAATTCTTACCTGAAAAAGTCAATGTCATTTCTTACAACATCATATGAAGCCACTATGAGATTGTGTCTTTTCACCTGGTGCTGTAACCTGAAGAAAACAGAACCAAAGCGTTCCTTACCTAAGTATGTCAGCCTTTAAAAGTAACATCACAAGTTCTCTCCCATGCCCACAAATTATGCTTCACTACTAGGAATAAAGTGAATTGCAAAATTCATGTTTGAGATTTTACTCTATCCAAGTTATAAATGCAAAATATATTACCTTGCTCTCTCAGTAGGAGGTCCTGTATAGTGCAGAGGATTAAGATATTCTTTTGAGCAAAATTTGCCCACTTCATCCACCCAGTGTCCCGTGAGTGTAGGAGGGCACACCACCAAGGAGGGAAGAGGAACACTGTCCACCAGTTTTGTTCTTGCATATTCCTGAGCCCTTTAAGAATATCAAAACAAGCTTAGAAAGATTGTTTTTCACAGAATAGTTTCTGTTTGGAAGGGACCTCTGGAGGTCATCTGGTCATTGCAGAAGCACAGACACCTACAGCCAGTTGCCTGCCCAGGACTATGTCTACAGTAATTACTCCATCATTAAGAGTCTGTTAAAGTAGAATTTGATTTGTTTAAGCTTACCTGAGGCAATGATCACCTGCAAGAATGCAAATGGATTGTAAAGTTTTTCCTAAGCCCATGTCATCACAAAGAATTCCATGAAGTTTGTATTTATTGAGAAATGCAAGCCAGTTCACTCCATCCTGAAATTAGAAAAGAAAAAGGAATGCCTCAGAAGTGAAAACTGTCTTTTGGTTAGTTAAGCTTCAGTTCAAACCTTGGTATGTTCCATTATCCATCACTGCAAAATTATGAGCTTGTTTCCCCACCATAAATTCATCTGCTACAGCCAATTTACCCAAAGCAGAGGGGAATACAGGAAGAAACATAAACAGCTAAACAATACAAGGCCTGGTGTTGCAAGTGGTGAGCTGCTGGAGTTAGCCTAATCAAGGCAAAGCCCATTGAGAGAAGTAATAGAATCCAGGGGGGTGGGGGAGAACCAGTATAAACAGCATGCATTACTTCTTTTGTTCTTGTTTACCGAAGAGTTGAAGATGCACACCACACAGCTAAAAACAAAACAAAAAGGACCCACCAACAAAAACACCAGGCACCTGAGTGACTCGCCTCCTCCTGTAAAACCCTATCAGACTGGAATTTATTTCTCTTTTATTTTGAAAGTATAAACTGTTACCTGCTGATATTTTCTGAGCTCTGCTTTGATTGGTACTGGAATTTTATAGTTCTCCAGTTTCTTCCCATCCAATAATTGTTCCAGAAAGTGTCGTTCTTTAGCTTTCATTCGGATTAATTCTTCAGACATGTTTGGTGGATCTGGTATACCAGCCTAGGATAGTATTTTTAAAGCAGTAATGTAAGGGCTACAGTACTTCTCACACAGTAAGAAATAAAACCCCATCATTGCACATACATTTTAAACAGCTGGTAAAGACCGTCAGTCTTCTCAATTGTGTAAATCCAAACTCAGTGGTACACTTGCAGACCAACTCATCCAGGTTGTAGGGTGCAGAAGACAGGTTCTGCCCCAAAAGAGACACTGAGAAGCTTGATACAGTTGCATAGAAAAGAGGAAATTCTGATCATGCTTGTGAGATTTTTACAAAGACTGAGCTATTCTACCTCTAACCAGAGAGTTTATCTGGCTAGATAAAGAATCCTTTGATACTCACTTCTCCTTCACAACAATCTACCATGCAAAGTTAGATGGAATTTTCTCCTGAAATCCATAGGATGAATTCAAGCAGTTGGAAACTGGTGGGAAAGAGAGAAACCTAAACCCCTCCATGTTTGTAGCAGCAGACCTTAGCTTCCATACCAGGCCAAAAGCCTAAAGAAGCTATCTGGGAACCAAATATGCACAGACATTCTTGCTTGCTAATTATATACAGTGGCAGAACAGGCACTGGTATTTTCCATCATCATATCTGTCATCCCAGTTTTTAGGGCAACCTCTATTTTTAGTTAGCTTTACTTCAAAACCCAAGTTATTAATCACAGAGAGGGCTTCTGGCTGAGAAAAATTGAAGTACATACATGGTAGGATTATTTGATAAATAAGGAAGGAGGGAAACTAAGACAAGTTTCAGATGTTAGATGTGCTCCAGTAAGGTATTCAAGTATACACATACACACAGAGAACCAACTGTTCTTCCTACCTTCCCTTTCAAAAGAACATTTCTGAAGTGTGAATACCATGCCAGTTTAAGAGGTTCAAGTATACTGTCAACTTGCAGCATAATTGCTTATCAGTAAAATAGGACAGATTAAGTCCAACCATTTATCTTACAATCCTTCTCTCAGTCATATTTTTATAGTTGAATGAATAATGAAATTGAGGATAAAGATACAGGAAACTGAGTATAGCTAAATTCTCCCAACTCATTGCTGTTGTTTCCACTCCTCCACAATTAAAAGCCATCACAAAAATACAGATTAGGAACTCAAAGCTTATTCAGACCTCTGTTTAACTTTTACCTATCTAGCAGCTCAATTCAGGTCTTGCATTTTAGGCAGAATATAGAATTCCAGCAATGAACACAGAAGACTAGATACTCTTTGGTCTGTTACAGAACTAAGTCATGCTTTGGGGGCATGAAATTGAAAGAGTGAAAAGATTTTTTTTTTTGTTGTTTTTGTTTTGTTTTAATAGTACCACAATAACTGCTGAAATCTGTAAGTTTGTCTTACGACGTATCTGCAAGACTACCCTAAAAAGTCCTCCTTTATTATAAAGTAAAACTATCCAAAACCCACCACACCGTAAGATTTTTCACAGAAAGCATGTGTGAAACTTCAGTCTATGAAAACTTGATAATAAAGTTACTTTGATCTCAAAAAAAATTCCTCCTTTAATAAATTATTTCCCCATAAAACATCTATTTACCTAGTCCCAGTCTATACCCTACCTCTTTCCACCGAGATGACTCTAACCCCTCTGAAATTATCAATTTAAATTCTGAATTCTGAACTGTCTTCTGTTACCATCTGGTGGCGAAAGTTACTCAGAAGCCTTGTAGGCCTTAAAGTGCAATATTAGCAAATATCTGAGGTAAGCACGTTGTGGGAGGAGTAAAAAACTGAAGCAAATCTGTACTGATTAAACACTACTGCATTATAATATTCATAATATTTTGCCCAAAGCTGTAGGGTGAGGCTTTTTAAGAACTAGGAATAAGTAACTGTACTTAGCTCCACACTCTTCCTATTACTTCTATTTCTTTTTTTCCTTTTACATCAGTATTGCTTGTAAACATTTCTCTCAACCACATACTCAACACCATACATACCTAGGGAGAGCGCACGTATAGCTCCTATGACTTTTGAGGCCTAACTAGCAAAAGCAGCATTACATGCAAATAATAATGCATAAATTAGTTTCTTATAAACTGTGTAAGTGGCATAAAGAGAAATTTTATTTTTAATGTGAATTTAAATTACTAAGAGAGGGTCCAATTTTACTTGTTTTACATTATAAAGGACACATCTTCAATTATCTGACGCAACATCTATAAAAACATTTACTGTTTAGTAACCTAGAAGCTTGGACTCTCTGGCTGGTGAAAAGAGTGGATATAGGACAGTTCATACAGTATACTTAAGAACTTGAGCTTACCTCAAGAGGCATTAGCCTAATTAGAGTTGCAAAGCACTGAGTAGCCATAAAACGTACACTGTTTGTCTGGTCACTCATTCTACCCAGAACTGGAACCACTAGAAGAACAATGTATGGAACAATACCAACATCCAGCTGCTCCATTACACCTGAATCAGTCATTAAGGAAAGAGTTGTACTAACAGAGCATTAGGGGGGTGGGGGGTGGACACAGTAAGAGCGAAGTCCAATCCACCCAGTTATATTTAGCCCAATGAATTCCATGGTTTGAGAAACTGAATTACCTCCAGCAAAACTTAATTTGATAAAGGCAATGAAAATGAAAGTCCCTTTTGTTTCTTGCCTACAGGAAGAAAATAGCTTAATACTATTTCATTCCACTTCTTTTTTTTTCACGCAACTGTTTTTGTTCCCCTAAATTATGCAACTCTAAAGAAGTTTTTACATTTCTAAATACTCCAGCAAGGATACATGCAAGTGCTTCAATTGCACCTTCTTGTTTGGTGTTGTCATCTATTGCTCCCAACCAGGGTAGAACTTTCTCTAGAAAGATATTCATTGTTTCCATGGTAGCTATTTTGCTCATAACACCTACACAACGAGCAGCCATGTGTCTCACTGCAGTGCTGGGATGCTGAAGGCACATAGAAAGATGAGGCAAATGCTGTATCAACTGAATAGAAGAAGAAGGGGGGAAGGGGGGAAGATTAGTCAATTATAAAAAAAGTTACTGAATTATTCTGAAGTAAACAGTCTTTTAAAGTCACTGTTGTCTCCCAAAGAATTCTTGACATGGCTCCTTTGAGATATGTAATTGTTCAGAACTGAAAAATTGTTTCAAGAAAGATAACTGAACTTTGAACAAATACTACTCCCCCATACAGTTAAAAGTTTGAAGTAACAAAATATTTAGGGTTTTAGTTACACTGAAAAGTGAAGAACCACGTGACATTAAAGTGTTTCACACTGGAAAAATACAGTACTAAGTATGCAAAACATTTTAATAAATATTTCTTACTTCAATACAGATGCTTAGAGTCAAGATACAAAATTCACAGATAGAAGAATTCCTTTGAGCTAGCAAATTCATCCTGGACTCATCCCATTTATGTTTAAGCAGATGAAGTATCCATGTTAGGATTCTTATGAACTCCATGACAAGAAAGATACCCAAAAGAAAATTCACATCTTCCCAAAGGGATATGTGCATACATACGTGTTGGGTTTTGGTTTTGGTTTTTTTATCAGCACAAGTTTTTAATGTCACATACCTTAAATAGATGGTAAGGTTTTTCCTAGTGTGAAAGTGCCTGAATATTAGAGCTTCAGTGAATCAATTCCACGTTCTTTGGCTTTCTAAAAATTTTTTTTTTAAACCTGTATACAATTGCATCCCCAACGCCAAGCTACAGATTAACTACACACCATATATACATAAATATATATTAAAAAACCATGTTTCCATGACATATGCTGAATTCACTCAAAATCACTTCAGTATTTTATTAAAATAGGTAAGAAATAATTCTCTATGTTCCACATAAACCTTCGCCATCTGCTTAGAATTCTACAACCATTTCTTACATCCATCCTTCCCTGTCATATCCTTTCCAGATGGATTTCTGGCCTGCTTGTTCCTTTTTGTACATTTTTATCAACCTGTTGCCCTTCTCTATGCCTCTAGCAGTGCTATTTATTTATTCTGAAATACAATACCACAGACAAGCTAGTATCAAAAACTGTTCAGATGCAGCATAATGATGACTTTCTTGAGGTTTGCTTCTTAACTTTCTATTGGTTTGGGGATTTGTTTGTTGGTGGTTTTGGTTGTTTGGGGTTTTATTTGGCCAGTATTTTACATTCAGCTGATACTTTCACGGAACCATTGCAACTCCAGGATCTCTAGCCCAAGTAGAAATAGTCAGTTCGGAGCCTACTACTGCATGTAAAATGTTAGGTCTTTTACATTGAGTGGTGGGTAAAAAGAAATATTTAAAAAAATAAAATAAAAAAAACAAATCCAGTCTACCCAGGGGTAAACTGAATTCTTCCATAGTTTTTGTATTCCCTGCACAGGGAGCCTTTCTAACAACTTTCAGCCTGTTACACAGTAGTCAAGCAGTAAACTGTGCAGTCTTCATTACTACTACCTTTTCCCCTACTCTGGCCACGCTAATTACACTTCAGTCTATTAGAAGTCAACCTGAGAGCCACATAATGCAGCATAACATTTTTATCTGTACTTTTAACAGCAAAAACAAGACACTGGTCTGTAATCCAGGTTTAGGAAGCCTGGAATTAGAATAAAGCAGAGTTGAGATGCTGATTTCAATATTAAGAACAGCATAAATATTATCGTAACTCAAACTTTGGACACAATCTTGTTCAGGCATCTCATCCAGAAATGGCAAAGCCACGACTAAGTTGCAGGCTGGTGTTTGCTTTTGTGATTTATTCTATAATGTGTATAAACAAATAGAGACATCCCATAGGACACAGGGAAAAAAACAGTTTTAAAAATGTAACAGCTTAATTGCTGAAGACAGAAGGCTACATCTTCATTTTATCAAGACTAGCATATGTGACTTGGAGAACAGTCAGGCTAGCAAGTGAATAAAACCACCATTTGAGCAAAATTAGAACAACAGCTAAGGAGCAGCCTCATAAAAACAAGGACACAAATCAGTGACAAATAACAGATTGAAGTGCTTTATACAAAAGCTGCTTTGGAATATGATTACCAGAGGATGTAGCTGAGTGTCCATTGAAGCTGCTGTTGTTTCAAAAACCTGCAAAGAATTGACTAGCTCCTGGGCAGGAGCATCTCCTTTTTCCAGTAGGGACTTCCGATCTGTTAAGAACAGAAAAGGTTTCAGTCTGAGATTGACATAGTGCCCCCAGCCTACCAGCCTCCCCAGTTTAAATCAGAAGTGTAGTTACCAAAATTATTTATGTCAATGTTGTTCCTTAACGAACCGACCATAGCATCCCAGAGATGTGGCAAGCCCGTTGCCATTTCAGCACCAAAGTGTTTAGCTATAGTAGATAAGGCAAATTCAGCTCCTCTTCTCTGTACAACATAAGGTTTCTGAGCCTAGAATTAAACAATTTCATAAACTAGTGAGGACAGATACATTTAAAAATAACAATTATTTTCAAGGAGGCTCCCATTGTTATATAGACATTCAATTCTGCTTGCATTTATAGCTACTTACAACACATCTGGCAGTTGAATTTTGTATTTAACTTGTTTACTTAATCTTTTACCCATATAAAGCATAAAGATCTTTTATAACAAATTATTTAAACCCTATAAATTTTGGAATTTGGCTTTTGCCAATGTATGCCCATTTCAGAAAGAGGTTTTCCAACTGGTTCCAGTTCCAGATCCTCAAATACTGCCAATATAGGGACAACAAAACCAGCAAGACTTCCCAAAAGCAATACTTGATTTTTATTAATCCCTTTTTCTTGCTCCCACCCTCTTTAAAAAGTGACATTGATAAAAATCACTTTAAGAACAATTGTTCTTAATTGTTTAGAAATCACAGCCTTGGCTAGGATCTTGTTAAAGCACACTGAAGTTTTATGTGAGTAAAAAAGTAACACAAAAATTATCACATCTAGTGTGGAAGTCACATGTACATCCTAAAGCCAGTCATACTTCAAATACTGTTTTTAATGCCTTGGAGCATCCATTGTGCATCAGATCAATGCTAACATGGTTAATGGGACATCACAAAGCAGTGGAAATCCATTTGCTTGGATTTATATCAAGATATTAATATTCTGTACTAAATTAAAATATTTCAAGAGTTACTAATTTTCTTAATGACACAATCATGATGTTTTAAATCTTTGGTATCAATGATCACAGGCTGCTTGCAACACAATCTTTTACGTCAACTCTTATCTCTCATGAAAAGCCCCTGGACATTCCTATTGTAATGCTATCGACTCCAGTGATTTTTTTGATTTGCAGATCCGAAGTTTACCTCATCAAGTTCTGTAGGAATGCTTCCACTGCTTCCAGCAGGAAGATCTGCAATTGGGGCTTTTGGAGCTTTTGGAGTAGGACCTCGCCGACTTGTGATGGCAAAAGCAGCTTTCTGATGTCTGTACAATGTAATTATTCCCCTGTGCTTAGTAACTGTATGATGCATCCCATCTTTATCAGAGTTGGGCCCTAAAGGAAGAGGGAGAAATGCTGACAACAATTTAAGCTGCAGTTTAAAACATAGGTGGAAGTGACAGCTACCTGCAAGTCATCTGCAGATCTCACTATCCTTTAAAAAACCCCAAACCTGCCAGAAATTATTTAGCAAGAAACATACAATAGCAGATGCCATCAGTATATTTGGATTTGTTGTTTCTATGCTAAATCGGTTTTATTTTCCATCAGATATGACTGTTACTCTGCTGAGATAAAGGAGAACATACTCATTATGAAATAATAAACTGTATAATGCTCAAGCCTTAAAGCAGGTTAGAATATTTGAGTGTTAAGGTCTTAGTTTGTGTTGCTCTTTCAATCCATACATTTTTAGCAAGGGTCAGTCTCAAAGAAAAAAAGACTCCAGAGCTGGACGCAGTACTTTAGGTGAAGTCTCACCACAGCAGAGAAGAGCAGCAGGATTACCTCCCTCAACCTGCTGGCCACACTTCTTTTGACATGTGTCAGGATATGGTTGGGCTGTGAGTGCACGTTGCTGGCTCATGTCCAGATTTTCATCCACCAGTACCCCCAAGTCCTTCTCAACAGGGCTACTCTCAATCCCTTCAACCCCCAGCTAGTATTAGTATCAAGGATTGTCTCAGCCCAGGTGCAGGACCTTGCACTTGACCTTGTTGGAACTCATGACATCTACACAAGCCCACTTCTCAAGCCTGTCCAGGTCTAACAGGCTACTCTGATTCCCATACTTCATTTCAGTAAAAAGCTTCATAACATATGTGACATGTGATCCCAAGTAGATAATAACTAAACAGTAAATAAATGAAATTGAAACTAAGGTCTTTTATACATAAAATTTCTGAAAACAATACACATCCTTAGTTGCACAGTGCATAATGTTAAGATACCTAAATGAAATAATTAACTAATAAATGAAGATTCAGTTGCTGACATTTTGAAAACACTGAAAACAAGACTCACTCAAATACTCAGCTTAACAGTTTAGAGACAGGAACAGACATATTTAAGAATCCTGGCAGCTTTAGATATCATACCTTTTGAGTTTTCATGGCTACTCTGCGGCTGTGCAGGACATGCAGCTAGTGGGGTAAGATGTGGATCCACACAGAGGCTGTTGCAGAGATTTTTTATGATCTTTGAGTTGGGACAAGGAGACCTTGTTGTACACTGCTGAAGTAACTTTGCTATACATGAAGCCACATAGTTTTGTACAAGTGTATTTTCCTCTTTTTTGATAGCTTCCATTAAGGGTTTTATAACAGGATTTAGTTTTTCTGGAAGTTGCTGCAAGTTCACAACTGCACATGCAGCAAATGTATGGACTCGCAGATGCAACACTTGCCATTCTTGATTTGTTTCTGTAACAGTCATTTGGACTTGTTGTCGTTTACTGTCCAACTGCTGTAGAATTTTAGGATTCAAAGTAAAGGATGATGTCACTTCATTGAAAACAGAAGTAACCTAATAAAAAGGAAGAGAGTTACAAATCTGTTTCATTTACTGTAAAACAAGATACCCTCTGAAAAGTGGTTTTCATGGCAGAATGAGTCCCTTCACTAGATATTTTCATCTCCATTTCTCCAGCAAACGGCAGGAAATACTCAAAACCAGTTTCTGGAACCCTGAACTGCAGTTCAAGGGGAAAATCAGACATATTATTGAGCATTTTATGTCTGGATTCCCAAAGCTGAAAGGAGAGCTTAAATATTCCTCCAAAATTAAATTGTTCTATACCTGCCAGATATATCCAGATATTCTGGCGATATATAATAAGCATGTGACAGATAAGCAAAGGAGAATATGCTATGAACCCAAGAGGCCATAAAGTATGTACAAGATCCCGTGTATGAAGTTGTTTCTAAGCTGGTTTTCTTTTGAGGAAAGAGATTGGCATAAAAATGTAAGGAAAAAGTCTGTAGCTGCAGGACTTGCCATATCCTCCCCACTCACAACTGGCTGACTCTTATCCACAGGATCCCAGTTGCACACACAAACAAATCTACACACCTCTCCCATCCTGGTCCCCTTTTATTTTGCAGGCTCTCAAATTCACAAGCTCTTAATTTACATCCTATCTCATCTGCCTATACTTACTTTTCTCTGCTTAACATTCCAGTTTGGGGTTGTAAGAAAAACCTTTTAATTAGTTGTTCCAACATGATCAGCACTATTTTTGTTTACGGAGCTTTTCATGTCAAAAGCTACCTTTTATTAGCACATCTAACACTGATCTTTTCAGATAAAAAAATACAAACCAATTGAAAAGCCAGGAAAAAAACCCCACATGCTTGGGAGGTTGTGGCAGAAAAATCTAGAATTCATGCATTTTTTTTACCAAGTCTTTTGACAGTGGTTTTGTAGGACTACCAGCATTCTTTGTTTTCTTCAGTGTAGATTTCTACAGTGAATCTACACCTGGAATCAGAACAGCATCAGTTTTTTTGTCCTGTTAAGTACCTGCCTTGCATTCTACTCCATTTTTTTGGCATAGGCACCACCAGGGAAGTGCTAAGTATCTATTACATATCTCAAAGGATGTGTAAAGTCACCACACTATTCCTGAAGGTCAACATCTGTGTAATAATAATGCTGAAGATGTATTTCAAGACAAGAACAAATCTGAAGGAAGTGCAGACATGCCTCTACTTACCAGCTCATTAGCTTGATCTATTGTAAATACACTGCAGTTTACTCTGTTTCCAATGTCAATGTGTGCATCAGCTAACAATGAGATGAGTTGTTTACATTCATTCTGCATCCGTGTGAAAGGAACAGCAATTTCATCGTAATAGAGATGTTCAGAAAGCACCCCAAGTAAACGAGGTTGCACACAAATGGCCACAGTTCTACACTCCTAGAACAGGAAGAGACAATTTTTATTTCCAAGTTCAGTGCTGGACACTAAACAGTGCAATCTAGCTACAAAAAATCCAGTTTCCAGAGGGACCATTAACATTTTTAACCCAGAATATTAAAGATTATGAATAAAACTCTCACTCTGCCACTAGAACAGATGTGATAGTGAATACAGGGAAGACAAGTCATGTTAAAAGGAAGCTCTGAATTTAAGAATACCTACATCCAAAGATTAAACTTAATTTGAAGAAGAAATGTGACCATATTTTCAGATTCATAGTTCTGACAGCCGGCATTTAGCAACCAAGTAATGTACTCCTGCATTGTCTAATAATCAACACTTCAGTATTTAGTTGCATAAATACTATTTTAGCTTATCAACTGAAGTTTTATTTCAAGCTATATAGCAGACAACAAGCTGTGGATTAAGATAGTAAATACAATTTATTTTTGCTGCAGAAACATCCTACCTTTTGCAAGGCTGCCCACTCACAGATTACTAATGCGACACTAATCCTCTGCAAGGCAGATTTAGAATTCAAGTGGAAGAGCAGTAGTTGAGCTAATGATTCAGCTGGCCTTATTTCTTGAGTAGCAGTATTTACACCTGGGTCACAAATGCAGCAACAAAGTGCTCCCAGCAGCCTGCCAAAAGAAAAAAGAACAGTCACTTCAACATTGCAATTATTCTGCAATTAATGTTTCAAAATGAAGACATCAAAAATGTCTCTTATTGAAATCTGGCAAAAACATTACATAAAAAAAGATAAATTGCTTTTTAAGTAAACTGACTTTGCTGCCATCATCCGAGCTCGCATCACAACATAATCCCTGGTTGATGGATCTTCCGCAATGCTGTCTGCCCCAGCAATATATTCCTGAATCACTTCCTTATTCTGGGTTTGACCTTGACGCAGTTTAGCACCTGCCTTTTCCTATGAAATAAAGTTGGGAGAGGTTGAAAGTAAATGTGCTTGTAATAGGAAAGATTAATTCACATTCCATAGAATTTCCAATAACCATCATACCCTGCAAAAGTTGAACTAAGACACAAAGTTTCTTGGATAACAGACTTCTTAAAGTAATTAACCACTGCAAATCATCTCTTTGCCAGTAGTGTTCTGTCGTCCCCCTGAATGTAAGTTATGGTTCCTTCAACATTAAAAATAATACTCAACCAACTGAATCCACAAGAAGAAAAAAAATGGAAACCTCTTTCAGCAGGCTTTCAGAAATAACACAATGCTTTTAGACTTAACTCAGTCCTGCAAACAGAGGGTTTTGGAGCCATATAAACTGTAACATGATAGAATTTCGAATTCTCATGGACACCCTGACAAGAACTATTTTGCTCTACTGACTTGAGCTTTGTAAGATGGGTTACATTTAGAGTTGTAGAAGGCCCTCTCTAGCACCTCTAGAACATGTGTCATACTTTCTCCAGAACAGTCAGGCAAGTCACATTTCACTTACTTTTGATCTGGTTTTTACTTCTAGCAACATGTTTAAGTCAATGGGCAAATGAGATGGCTGCATCATTAAGCAGAGCCAGGCTCCCATCCATGGACAAGCAGCTGCAACCACATAGTGTACAGATGCCTTGTTTAACAGTTCCAGCCAGACCTTGGGAAAGAAACAGTGGAAATCACGACAAATTTGTATCTAGTCTATGTAAGATCACATATGTGCTGATAAACAGTAAGAACCATCCTCTCTATAGCAAAGCATGACATAGGCTAACTACAAAATAATTAACATAAACAAACTGTTCTTCATTTCACAGAAGTGCAGAGGATGTGAAAGCACAGCATACATAAACACTATAAATATATATAGGTCATAAACCATGTAAATACCTTGTGAATAAGATCCAGAATTTCTTGGTTGCTTTCTAAGATACAAAACTGAAATATGTGCCTCAACATGTCTTGCAGAATTTGAGTCAGCCATGTTGAAGAGCTCTGAAAAAGGAGATCATATGATCAAGCAGATTCCAATATATATCAGAGTAAAACACAAATAACTCTAATTCTTACCTGGTCCTGGGTAGACAGCAGTGTGAATAACGTTTCCAGGGCTGCTTTTCGTACAGAGGATATAGTATGATGCAAAAACGGCCACACACGAGGGACCAAAACTGTGAGTGACTGCTGAATACTAGTACACGAAGGGGAGATGACAGGGAGATGCAGAGGCAGTGACAGAGTAAAAAAAAACAAACCAACCAACCAAACACAGACACACAGAGCTAAGTTAATCTTTTTATCCTCAGTTACAGTTTCATCAAAAAAACCCACACGACTTAAAAAAAACCAAACCAACTATTATTGCATATGCTTGGTGATTTTAAGTAAAGGATCAAGTTACTACAGCTTAAACATTTAAAACAGTATCTTTTTTGTATCTTTTTTCACAAAAATACCTGTTTTTTTCCTACTGTTATAAAGAACTAGTCAATTCAAGCATGTAATTTTACTGTGCTGTTTCCCAGATTATACTTTGGGCTTTGTTCAGTCCTTTAAAAAGAAAACAGAAGCACTGTCTTAGTATTCTCCTTAAGGAAAAGCAACAGTAACATTAAAAGTCTGATTTAAATGGAGCATCTCCTTAGAACATGGTCTGCAAGCAACTATGATTATTCCAATTTGAAATGACTGGACAAACCTGCAGTACTGAAGCAATACTAATTAAAAAGTTACCTGCATTTGCGGACCTGAGGATAAGTCAGAAGGGAAGAAAGAAGGATCATGATACTGTTTGTGGAAGCTGTCAAGTCATCCAACTCCAAAAGTGCATCCCACAAGGTATTAAGAATAAAAGGCACCTACACAAATAAACAGAAGAGGTTATTAAAAAAAACAAACCCAAAACCAAGCACACAAAAACAAACCCTGAAAATCCAAGTGCTGCCTCTTATTTTCTTCACTCAGACCAAAAATGAACTTTTCAATCAGAATATAAAACAATTCAGTCACCTTCTGAGACTGAAGCTGGACCAGGCTTTCCACTACTGGTACTAAAGATGCTGCAGCAACAGCTCGGACATCATCATCCAGATCTTGAAGACCATCAATTATTGCAGGCAACACTTTAGGCAATAAAGTGTCGATCATGTCCTACCAAAAAGATCAAAAGCATTTTTGAACTTCAAAAGCATATAATCTTAGAATCATTTTGGCTGGAAAAGACCTTTAACATCATTGAGTCCAACCATTAATGTAACACTGCCAAGCCCACCACTAAACCATGTCCCTCAGCACCACATTTACATGTCTTTGGTGACTCTACCACCTCCCTGGGCAGCCTGTTCCAGCACTTGACACCACTTTCACTGAAGAAGTTTTTCCAAGTATCCAACCTAAACCTCTCCCAATGCAACTTAAGGCCATTTCCTCTTGTATTGCTTGTTACTTGCCAGAAGAGACCGACCCAGCCTCACTACAACCTCCTTTCAGGTAGTTGTAGAGAGTGGTAAGTCTTCCAGAGCCTCCTTTTCTCCAGGTTAAACAACCCCACTTCCCTCAGCTGCTCCTCGTAAGACTTGTTCTCTAGACCCTTCATCAGCTTTGTTGTCTTTCTTTGGACATGCTCTGGAATCTGTCATACTTGGAGCAAGGGGCCTACAACTGAACACACAGGGAGACTGTCACTTTCCCAGTTCTGTTGGCCACATTATTTCTGACACAAGCCAGGATGCTGATGGCCTTCTTGGGACACCTGGACACACTACTGGCAGTCAACATGCCCAGGTCCTTTTCCACCAGGCAGTTTTCCAAGCCTGTAGCACTGCACGAGGTTGTGTTCAAAATGCAGGACCCAAAATGCCAGCCACAAAATGCCCCAAAATACTAAGATGTACTCTTGTGTGAATAAGTCTGTTATAAAAACAAAAGCTATAAATCAAAGACTATAGGCTAAATATTCTAAGTTACCATTAAGGAAGTAAAAAAAAAGTATAAATTTGGATGAACTGTAACAAAGCTGAGTGTTTGCAGAACAATACCATAAATAGACTAAACCCCTTGTAGCAGTTGGCGATGCTAACTTCACATGTGAAAGTATTATCAAAACCCAGCCAGTACAGCTGCTGCTTACAATATGTTCTGTGCAAGTACCTTACTAAGTTACAGCAGTAAAACTTTGCTATGTATCTGCAAATTTTTGCAGCCTGAATATAAAAATGCAGTAACACATCTTACAACCCACGTGACACTGCAGCGCAAGCAAGCTTGCTCTATCAGAACTAATGTTCAGCCACATCCTCTACTTTGAGCAGAGCTTTTTACTCCAAAGCTCTCTGCAGGTTGTCATGAAGGTTATTACCTGACGTACTGCCAAAGCATACTTTATTCCTAGGAGACCACCGTGTCTCACTTCCCACTGTTCCTGTGTAAGCAGTTTCAGGAGAACATCCACGGTTTTATGAACTCCAGTCTCATTCATATGTTTCAATACTACTCCCAAAGTCTGAGCACAAGTCTCACGTACTGGTGCTACCACCTAGGATAAAGTAAGTGATAAGAGATACATCTGTATGAAATTTGACTTAGAAAGAAATCAGTATGAGTCAGGTGACCAAAACTGCTATACAAACAAGGTGAAATTTATGTATTGGATACTTTTTGTAGTAAGCATATACAGGAGCATATACAGGAGGTACATGCAGTAGCACTGTACAAAGCATAGGTAATATGCTGCAGTATGTCTCTGCAGTAGCCTGCTGATCTACCTGTTCACTCAGAGAACTTACTTCATCTGAAACAAAATCTCCAAATCTGTCTAATGCAAACACACAGAGAAGTCTAATAACCAAGTCTTCTAGCCACTCCTGATGTTGCTGAATCATCTGTAAAAGAGAAAAAGTGGACACCTTGACTGTATGTACTCAAAGGATTTCTGATCTGCTTCCTTTTGACTAAAATTTATAGATCACAACATGTTTAATTGACTGAATATAGTCATCTTGCACAGATAGTCAAGGTAAAATAGTCAGTACTAATTCAGTTCACCTGGTTTACTACAAGCATCATAATTAATTAAAAAAACCCAAACACATAGCCCCTTAATCAAAAGGCTAAAGAGTACCTTTTAAGGCAGACCATTAATTTTATCCCTATACAACACAGAAAGGTAAGCTCATTCAGATCGTCAATACTGACTAACGTTAACACATCCTAGGCAAATCAGTTGTTTGAAGATTATTTACAAATAAACTACAACAGTACTTCACTACAAAGCAGTACTTCACTGTGGAAGACCCAGTGAAAGGAACTTGCTTTTCAGCCACGTCTCCTTCAGATTTAACAAAACAATCTAGACCAAGCTTGTCTTGAAGCGCTGGCCTCTGCTGGAGACCCAATCGTTCTCTAACTTCGAATCTCAGAGCAGAAGCCCCATAAAATCAACTGCTCAGACATCATCTTTCTCATCTCTACTGTCTGACTACTAAATCACCACTTCTCTTGAAAACTATCATTTTAATGAACAAAACTTTAATCATTTTATGGATTTTATATTCCCGTACATGTTAAAGAATTATAGCCCGCATACACCACACACAGCAGCCTTTGAAGGTAGCCTGGAGTACACACAATCTGTCCATAAATAGTTAAGAAACTGTTCATAGTATCTTATCATTGCAGTGTGTTGTTATTACCTTGGAATCTCCACAGAACAACTACTACTCCATGTAGAAGCAAGGAAAGAAAGCAGCTTTTGCTTTCATAGAATATTAGGGGTTGGAAGGGACCTCTGGAGATAATTAGAGTCCAACCCCGCTGCCAAAGCAGGACCACCTAAGGCAGGCCACACAGGAACGCATCCAGGTGGGTTTTGAAAGTCTCCAGAGAAGGAGACTCCACCACCTCTCTGGGCAGCCTGTTGCAGCAGTCGAACTTTCACCTCATGTTGAGGTGGAACCTTCTATGTNTTCTCTCCAGATAGATCCTTGTCTCTGAAACTGGGGAGCCCAAAACTGGACACAGTATTCCAGCTGTAGTCTCACTATGGCAGAGTATAGGGGGAGGAGAACCTCCCTAGACCTGCTGGACAGTTTTCTTTATGCACCCCAGGATAACATTTGCCTTCCTTGACACAAAGGCACACTGCTATCCACTAGGACTCTGAGGTTTTTCTGTGGTGCTGCTTTCCAGCACAATGACCCCTTAATTTGTATTGGCACCTGGTGTTACTCATCCCCAGATGCAGGACTCTACACTTGTACTTACTGAACTTCATGAGTTCACCTTCACCCAGCTCTCTAGCCTGTCCGGATCTGGTTGGATAGCAGCATGGCCTTCTGGTGCTTTCCTTGTATACAAAGCATACTGAAATAGCTTGATACACATTTGATATTTATCTCCTCATTCTTCAACGCTCTAAGCCACAAGCTCTCCCAACTACTTTACAGTAGGGATGTCAGTATGATTCTGAATGAGATTCACTATTAGTAAACAAGCTGTTACTGTCAGGATATTTTTTAAAAGTCTTTTCCATTAAACAGACTATTTAAATACTTTTTCTCGTAGTAACAAAGCAAGTAGATTGATAGTATCACCTTACTAATTAAGTTAATAGAATTACATAGTCTGAGACACTTCGCTGGAGTTACATAACTTGTCAACTTTATTTCAGCACACCCTTCCCATGACCTGAAAATAGTATTTTCTAGTATGGAAGCCAGTGTTCAATAACTCTACATACAGTCTGGATGTTAATTACTGCTTATACAGTAGTATTTTTTGCACAGGGATTTTAAAAATAATGTAAATATTTCATCGGTGATTCCATTCAGATTATCTTCAGGAGACAAACCTCAGGGTTTATATTCTCCCAGACCACCTACCTCCTGCAAAGCTTAAGTGTTTTAAGAAGTCTGATTTCTAAACTTCATTTAAGTAGTGTCTTAAGTCTACATGACTGGAAACTTACCTCTTCTAAAGAGCTCTCTCCCATTTTACCACCACTTTTACCATGAGCTTTAAGTATCTCTCTCAGTCCAGTACCTGCACCATGTCGAACCTAGAAAATTAAATCAGAAAGTAGGTTTTTAAATATTTACGAACAGAAGATAAAAATCACACTGGGTAATTGAAACAATACTACTTTATTCTTAATAGAGACTCTTAAGTGCTGCAGTGTTAGTTATACTTAGCCTTGGGGGAAAGGTCAATATTTAAATACTCACCTGTCCAGAAGCAACCCATTTGTTTTGGTTCGGGTTTTTTTAAAGCATTCACCAGCTTACAGACAGAAGCAATTAAGAATTGTTTCTATTTTCTAACACAGAAGTTATTATCATGTTTGCAATAATGGGAACAAAGAGTTTTCATTTAGTTTTACCTCACTATGTTACAGGATAAACTAGTTTTCAGAGAAAGAGCAACTAAGATATTGCTGGGTTTTTTTAGTAAGTTTATAAGCTTAAGAAAAGCAGTATTCTTAGATTTCTTTAAACACCTTATATATTGTATTTATTTCTCTACAACTCTGTCTTTCTTAAAAAGAGTTTGGATTCCCACTGAGTATTCTGGGGACTGCAGAACAGATTTCTGAGAAATACTATTCTGCATAGCTTGCAAACCTGCCTTGCTTGGCTAAATATTAAAAAGTGAACAAGTGGTATAGGAAAGCAAATTACTGCCACTTCTGTGTTCCCTAATATGAACAGTTGGGATGAACACACTGGGTTGAGTTTTGGAAATGCAAGGAGACTGGTAGAAAGATGTGCTACAGACACACCTGTTCCTGGTATTTTTGATACCTCACTGTACTAGTAATTGGTAATGAAGAAAAGCCCACTCAATAGATATACAGAAAGTTGGAAATACAGAGCTCTGAACCAGGTTTTCACTGAAAGACCTTTATATAGGTTAGAGCAAAGTTTACTTTTTTGTTAAGGGCACTTCATATATATGCTTCCTACTAGCAGAAAACTACTGTATTGCATTTCATGACAGTAACAACTAGACCTAAGAAGTTGGTACATCCTCCCTTCATCAAAATATCTTAGATGATACGTCATGTTAGGCATTTTTGTCTCCATAAGTACAGCTCAGTTGGTAAAAGCTACAAGAAAGCCAATCAAAAACTAGCCAGAGAGCCTAGTCATAAAATCTTAATTGTTCATGATACACCATTTATTTTTTCCAAGATTGCTTACAAGCTAATTTTTACAAGCCAAAAGAGGAAGAATTCGCTCAGCTTCTGCAAACACAAAACAACAGCAAGACAGACAAAGGTACAAAGGAAATACCAGTAGTAGGATTCAGTAGCAGTCTCAACTAGTCATGCAGGCTGCCTCCAGACATTGCAAGAGATGCCAGAGGGCCATTTTATAATCATGTATTTTGATGCAGTTTAACCTGTTTTTCATCCAAAACATACTGTAATAATGATTCTGTATTAGTCTACTTCCTTAATTAAGACATGTCCACCCTATATCAAATGTGCTAAGAAAACTATTAGAATGTCTGCATTCCAGAAGACAAGTGGAGTTTGGCTTCAATTACAAGCAGCATGCTTTCTAATAAAGTGGGGCTTATTAGCTCAGATGCAGTGATGTGCCACAGGTATTTAATTATCTTTTTTCTGGACTTAAAATAATTATGCTGACTGCATATGATCTATCTCTGTTTCCAAGTTTGAGGTCAGTATGGGCATAACCAGCTTGCTATCTCTCAAACTGTGCTACCCATATACCTAAGTATGTTACAGTTGGTATAAACACTGAATCTTTAAAATGACAAAATTTCTTATTAAAAAAAATGAAGTTAGTTGACAACAGTTACTTCCATCTACTGCTCAAGGAAGAGAGATCATTGTCAGCTACTTAAATATTTTTGCTTGGAATTGATATCAAAGTTTGAGGGAAGTAAAGATTGAATGAAAGGGTAAGCCGAATAGGTTTTGAATCAAAAATATATCGTCTAGGCAAACAAATATATAGTTTCTGTAGTTGGTATACTATTATTCTACAAAAGTTAAAAGGTCCTCCTTATAAACGAAGAGAACTACTAATGACTTGTAGTCTACCTCCTGTTACCAAAGGAGTGATTTCTGCCCCTTTTCTACTAGCTTAGTATTAGACAAACATGCCACTGTTGTCAGAAACAGACTTGAACAATATTCCTCAAACTCTTGATGAATCCAAGCCTGTGTTATTTACTTAATCATTTTGACCGCAGATTCATGTGCTCTAATTTTGCTTGAATTTCAGCATTTCCAGAATTCTCACTTGTAACCACTACTTTCCATATCTTTCCCACTCTCTGCTTGAGTATACACTACACTGTTTTCATTTCCCCTTTAAATAAGTCTTAAAAAACTTAAGTTCTCTAAAAGCAGATTTGTCTTGGTGATGTAATCTGTATTTACACTTGACACAGCTTCTGATATCTAGCAAAAGGCTTTTAAGTCCTACACATAGAATTTTTGTGCTTCTGTCAAATCTTTTAAAAAATAAAATAAAATTAAAAAAAATAAATCATCTCTAGTTACACCTTAGATACTGCACCTGTGTCTTACCTCCCAAGAAGGGTTAAAGAGATCATTGCACACCTCTTCACAAAAGCTTTCCAGAGGCCATTCATTTGCCTAAATTAATAAAAAAAATATTAAATATGAGATTAAAAGTGAAAGAGATCAGGTGAACACTTCTTATATTATATGCCACTTAGATACATGGAAGTAACAACAACATGAAGTAATATTCTTTGTTACTGATAGGATTGAAAAAACACACTTCAGAAACTTTATTGATTCTCACTGGATCTTATAAAAAAACCTTATGAACTTTGTTACTAGTATAATCTCTTCTAGGTGGTAACTAATTTTCCTGTTCTGTAATTCAGTCTCCATTCAGGAACCTTTCTAAGGCCCCCTCCCAATGATTCTTGAAGTTTATGAACTTTGCCTTTGAAGAATTAATAGGCAAGTCTCAGTCTGAAATTACACTACATAATCAAATTGGGTCAATTAGTCCTGTAATAAACATCACCCTTTTCAAAACGTTCTGCATTTTTGAAAAACAGAAGCATATCCAGTACCCCAGAATTTCCCACAAGGAAACTGGCACAGCTGCAGAAAGGAAATTACAAGGCTAACACGAGTCTGTTCATACCATCACAACACAAGCGTTTGAAAGGTTAGCAAGCAGCAGCTATTCAGCCTGCAGTGATCATTAATCTCTCAATTTTCCAATCAACATTTTGCAAATAAGAATTTAATTACTAAGCCATGTCTGGGAAAATCTTATTTTTGCAGAATGCAGACTAATCAAGATAAAATCTCTTGTATGTTCTATTTGTATTCCAGCATCTCTTAAACTTTTTCAGCATTTCAGTTTATTGAAACAAATGCAAGTTTTTCTAGGACTACAGTAATTGTTTAAAACTTCAACTACTAAAGATAGAAATTCTAAATTAAGCCTAATTAAAGCAAGGCAAAGATTAAATAAAGTATACATGAACATTTAGAACAAATTATTTATGGCTCACTGTAATCCTACTATTAGCACAGTTTTACAGTTTAATACCCAGGTCTGACACCCGTAATCCACCCACTCGGGTTCATTTGGGTCACAAACTACTACCAATGGATTAAATGTGTTTTCTTCTTCAATGCTATAAAGCAGTTTGAAGATCATTTGCTCCATTACATATAAAAGTAAGCTGGCAATGGCATTCTTTTTTTAATTTCTCTTAATGCTAAAATGACTAAAGAATTTGGGAGCATAAAAGGAGTTTTATTTTACATTAGTCTACTAAAAACCAGAAAGATCTTTCCTGCTAACAGCAGAATACATCGTACCTCTTCTGGAGCACTTTCTACCAGTGCTTTTGAGTCTGTGGCAGGCTGATTGATAACAACATTTGCAACTTTTCTTCTCTTTTCTTCTGGTTCCCCATCAGTGCTATCATTGCTGAGAAGAAGCAAGTGCAAGGTTATGAAATGAAAATGTGCTTTAGGGGAAGTAATTACTTTTACAGTGGAAGTTTTCACATACAATAAAGCATGATAAGAATACGAAACACCGAAATATGTGAAATACTTAAGTTTACATGTTAAAAAATTCAGTGAGACAGCAGAATGCTGTCTCAAACTAGCAATCCTTTTCAGCCTTTTCTGAGTAATACAAAATTCTTAAAATCAAGGAAAAAGTAATTTTGATTACTGCTTGTTATAAATACAGCAGATACAATAACATGTTGTAAACTACAGTGAGGAACACAGCATACAACAGAAAGTTGTAATCTTAAATTTTTAGTTATTTCCTTCATTTTCAAGCACTATTCTCAAGCTGCATTTAATAACAGGGACAAACCACAAATTTTAAGCTGTAGCACACCATTATTTCAACATCCTTCTGAAGCTAGGTCCTTAAAGCTCTACTGAGCATAAGTACTGCACACAAGCTTTCTATCATCAGCACAACTAGCATGTAAAGGTTAAGATGCAAATACTGTAGGATATTTTCCATCAGATAAATCAAATTACAATCCCAGCTTAGCTGAAATAAAAGCAAAGCACGCCATTATTATACCTCTTCTCATTAGCTTCCACTGCATCTCTGGATCTTTGCTTTGCAAATATCTTAGCCATTCTTTTGGCTTTATTCTTTTGTCTGCTGCTCATACCAGCTCGAAATTCTGAGTCAATTAACTCAGCAGCCTGAAGAGTCTGAAAGAGAAGTTGTTTATTATCAATTCTTCTTACAGTGAAGGTCTTGAAAAATTCTCATAACCCACACTGCTCTCAACTTCCCCAACTTTTTATTTCAAACTCAGAGCAACAGTTTGACATCAAATAATACTAACAGGCAACTAGGGGGCGTAAGAATTCAGGAAGCCAAAGAATACCATATTAGACATCCTACTTAAAACATAAAGATTATAACTGCAGAAGAACAAATAAAGCAAACCCACTGTATTATTCCTTGCATTCAAACAGCCCACGGTTTTACCTACAGGTTGTTTGTTTACTAGTGAAACCGAAGAAGGAGAATAGTCCAGGTCTTCATCATTGAACAGATCTTCAGTATTCATCCCAATTGCAGCACCCATATCTAAGCCAAGTTTCTTTTGTAACAGTTTCCTCTGTCGTGCTATCCTCTCTTTAGGATCAATTTCACCTTAAAAAAAGTTTTGAAAAAGGGAAGCTGTGTCAGATTTCCAACAAGATGGATTATTGCAGATTTGCTCAATAACATAAGAAAGTCAAAAGTTACAGAACTACATTACACTTGGCTAATATATCAATACAATCTTTGAAACCAAATCCACAGAAGGGAGACCTTCTGTGCTGCTGAAGCTATACTAATATTTAAACCAGGATCAATTTTTAAACAGAAAATAGCTCCCCTGAAATTCATTAAATTACACTTGTTCTACAGAAGTAAAAGAAACAAGATTTCCTCAAATTGTTAGGAAAGAGGATTTTGAAAGGTGTGAAATAATACACTAAAAAAAATAATTTAAGAACTAGCACCCTCTTACTGAGCACATGCACCCTTGTGAGACCTGCTGACTTTGGAAGTCTAGGTTTTGGTGGTTTTTTATTGTGTCATCACCCACCCAAAAGCTTTTCTTCCTCCTAAACTTCATCTTCTGACCTAAGAAATTAGGACCACCAATAAAACCCCTCAAATGATATTCAATTCAATATCCTGCATTAAGCTAGGTTGAATCTGAATGTTTTTTTCCTAAACATTCTTCCTTGAAAAATGCACTAGATCCAGGTGTCTCCTGCCCACTTAATCCTCATGGAAATGTAGGCTGAAGGATAAGCATGATTTTCCTATGGTGCTGGAGGCTTTTACCAATCTTCACGTGTCAAGCAAGGCTCACTTTGGAAGTTAGCAGAAGCTACCTCAAGAATGTTGTGAAGCTTCAACACTTTAATTACTGGACACCTAGACTTTGGAAGCATCCACATTTACATTAAAAAAAAAAAACAAACAAATCTTTTACTGCCTAAATAGAATAAACCTACAGGTAAACAAATCTTGTAGCTTGCAGGTCTATCAGACTTAATTCTCTTTGTACATATGCAGTATGGAATCTAGTCAGGAGCCTGGGCCTTTTTTGGTGAAATATTTGCACATAAACTTGTAAGTAGGTGACCAATACTGGCAGAATTTCTGTGTCTACACCAGATTGAGCATAATTAGCAGACTAATTAGCAGTTAATTATATCTGTACCAATAAGCCTTTTTTTTTTTTAATTTCATTTAGCTGACAAGCAGAGACATACAAGTAACTAACTTCCATTCTGTATAAAACATTTTTACTTTTACAAGTTTATCTTAAGAAAAAATGTCAAGGGCTGCTAATTTTGAAGATTACTCATCTTTTTGTCCATTCATGTTGGCTACTTACTTGAAAAGCTTCTACAAAATGCAGAAGAGAAAGCAATCTTTGAACATTCTCCCACCAGTTAAAAAAAATAACCAGAAAGGAAAGCTATTTTTAGTTTCATTTTCCTTTTTTTAAATTTTTTTTTTTTTTTTAATCATAAAATGGTTTGTGCAATCACACAACACTGGGATGAATATCAGAATTCTGTGAACTAAAGTATCCTATTCCATGTAGTTGATTTCTGAGCAGAGTGGATTTCATTAGAAGAGAGGAAACTTGTACAACTTATTAATTTAGAACAAAAAATGGCAACCAATAAAACAGCAGCCAGGTTTAGCAGACAGGATACTGCTTAAGTGTCAGTAGCCAGGGGTTCTGTTCCTTGCTGAGTAGTGATCTTCGGTGTACACCACACAATATGCATCACACGCAAGTGCAATGTGGCTATGCAGTCAGAGCAGATTCTTATCTATAGCATTATTTCATTTGGTGCAGAAACTAGAAGATCGACTGGAATCAGAGCAGGAAAGTAGAGCAGTAGGAAAAAAGTATCTTAGATTAAAATAATTCAATGCTATTATACTGATATAAACCAACTCCCAGATAAAAAGTTGCCTAAAGTTATCAGGCAAGTCACTTGAGACACAAGACATCACACAGGCACTGATATTTTACCTTCCAGCTTTGACTGTTTTATCATAGTATTTTTCATGTAATCTTTCTATATTTGAAATCTTCAAGCTTTTAAATAAGCAACATCCTACTACTATATTTTGGAATATTGCTTTAATGAAGAACAAGTGGTGATAGTTCCTGCACCTCTACAGAAATTCTACAGAAGCCTTTAATATTGCTTTTTCTGCTCCCTCTCTCAGGTTCCCACTTTCTTCTCCCCCCTCTGCACACATACTAATTCTGGTAAGAGTAAACACAAACAAATGACACATACCTTCTAAAAAAATCAAAAACAAAAACCCAACAAAACAACAACAAAAACCCAGAACAAAACCAAAAAACAAACAACAACAAACAAACCAAAACTAAACCAAAATGTTTAACTTGAGGAAGATAATAAAAATCAACGTTAGGTAATATTTTCTTCCATTATTTCCTAGCATTCTGAAAAACTGTGTATGACTAGACTCTTAGTACTGCCTTTTTAGACAACAAACTTTTTCAAATCATTAAGTACCGTTGTCTGCAAGTAAAATATAAAGTATACCTGATTTATCATCTTGGACTTCAAACTCTGCACCAGCAGATCCAAGAAGAGATGCACCATGTTTTAACAACCGACATATATCAAATCTGTCAAAACGCAACCGATCTGTTGAAGGTGAATCTTCCACAGGACTTTCTGAACCTGGTTCTAGATAGGGCATTGAAAATTACATTAAGGACAGCGTGATGAATTTTTTTGTTCAAAGTTCTCACAGTTTAAGTGAGAGAAAGAGGAAAAAAAAATATTTCCTTCACAGGCATCATCAGATATACAGCATTTTGATTCACTAATTGTAAAGCCTCTGTCTCACAAAGGCTGATAAAGCTTACTTAATTTAGTAGGGAAAACACACCTTTTTTCCCCTTGATGAATTTAGCTTTTTTAATGTCTTGAACACTGACATACCACTAGGTCTTTGTACACACACAGCCAACTTGCAGTCTGAACAGCATATACTTCACTTATAGCACAGACAAGTATCATGCCAATACTACATCACGTCACCAACAGCCAAGCATCCCTGGTATGGAAGCTGGAGAGTGTCTTAGCAGGTACAGGAAAAAGTCAGTTAACAAGGGCTGCTGAAGACTAGTTATCAGCTCTTCTCAAATCCAGCTGCAGTTACAGTGCATTTCAATACTAATACAGAAGAAGTTTGTTCCTCACAAAGCATCTTACCGTTTCCTGGTTAATTCTAAAGTACTCCCTCCCCTCCCTCAAAGATTAGTGCATTTTGTGGCTCTTAGTCACATGCAGCTTAGTATCCAAAAAGATTGGCTATCCCCAGTAGTATAAATAGAATTGTTGTCTACAAGAAATGCAGCATTTAGATTAGTGTGTTTACTTCCACACACACGTATTTATGAAAGTTTGTTCTTTTACAGTGGAATGAGTAACTGCACAAAACACTGTACAAAATAACCACCACCTACATGTATTTATTCAGACATAAAGTTAACATTTCATTACACAAATACAAAAAGAGAAGTGATTTATGGCAAGCCTAAGAATCTAAATGTAACCAGACCACTGTAGAATGAGTATTTGACAGTATCAGACAATTTTAACTGAAATAAAAGAAACAAATGTCTGCATAGCCAGTTAGCCCTTTTAAATGGTATGTATTCTCAAACATGTAATTACCTTTTCAATTTCATATTTGCGAAGCAGATATGCAAGAACTGGACAATGCATTCCAAAGAGCTGCTATACTCTTAAGACAGACAGGCTGCCCAATTTCCATATACAAAAGTTGCAAGTATTTGTTGGATAGAAGTTAATTTCGCTAGTCTAGTTCCTTGTTAAGTTAGTAGAGTCTATAAATAAAGTTAAGTATATGAATACGTATGATTTACCAGGAAAGAGTCTGAATGGCTCATAAAAACCACCTCTCATTAACTTTATTATCAACATCCTTAAAGGGCTCCAGAAAGTGGTCAGATTGGATCCAGTGGACACAATTTATTCAAAAGCTTTTGACAAAGTGGTTACAGACAGATAAACGTTAGCTTTGGAGTCCTTCAGAAATCAGTGATGGAACAAATTCTGTCAATCTTTACCAATGGGAAGGATATTTCATTACACACTCTTCTCTAAGCATGCTGATGACACTAAGCTCTTTTAGGTAACCAAAAGTCACAATGGCACTAAAGAATACAAGGAGGACTCTTGGAACAGATAGGCAGATAAGATGCAAAAGGAATAACCTAAATCATACTGAATTTAGAGCTGGCAGTTAACATTCAATAAAGACACCTGGGGGCAATTCTGAGTTTTCTGTGTTCACCAGCTCATTGGACAGTGACAGCCAAAAGAGCCAACTAACTACTGGCCATCAGCAGGATGCCCATGCTGAAAACATGACAAAGTGCATCATTTTGCCACAATGTGGAAGTATCGGTACTCTAGAGATGTAGGTACGCTCTGTGTAGTTCCTTGCATCTCAAGAAGGACAAGAGCAAGTAAAAGCACAGAGAAGAAATAAAGTTACAAAAATACAAAGCAGCTGTCTTATGAGGAAAGACTGAAGACACTGCAACTCTTCAATCTAAAGAGAAATTGCTGGAGGAGAGAAAACTGATGGTTTCCAAAAATCATGAAGGCAGTGGAGAAGGCAAATGCAGAATTCATCAAATTCTGTAGTAACAGAACCAGAAGGCAATGAATGAAGCAAATATAAAATCACCTCAAAAGAAGTGAGTTTTATGGGTCTTTTTTTTGTGTGGTTTGATGCTGTTTTTGTTTGTTTTGGTTGTTTTTTTTTTAACAGTGAACTTCTGGAACCTATGCCACATAAGGTTGTAAATATAGATAGTGCCAATGGGTTTAGATAATATCCCTGACAATAGGTCCATAAGTTGACAATAAAAGCAACTCTAACATCCATAAAATAACAATTTCAGATGCAAACTTTAGTAGAAACAGAATAGACTTTGGCAAACTGCCATTTCACCTCTCTTAGAAAGGTGCTCTGAGCAAGGGAACAAAAAGAAGAATATCTTCAAAATACCATGACACAGTTGATTGGTTAAAAGTTTTGCTATTTCACTAATTATTCCTCTTATTTATAAAAGCTTTGAGGCCACAGAGCACAAGCACAGGAATCCTAGAAGAAACAAACTGTAACTGAGTATGAACACAACACCGAAGATGCTTACCTACAGTACATGCATATAAAAAAGTCTATACTCAAAAAACCCACAGTGACACAGCTGCCTTAAAAAGTCTCGTATCACAGTCAGTTTGCATCAGATAAACAATGAATTCTACATAATTCAAGAAGCACCTTGTTTTGATCTTGGAGTTGGATTCCACTCAGGTACATTTTTCACTATGGCTTCAACAGCCTGTCCAGCTGCAATACGAGTATCCCAATTCGTACTTCTTAAATACACTAACACCTTTAAGGAGAGATTAATAAATAAGTAAGTATTTGCTTAAAATGTACTTTCAGAAAATCCATCAGCTGTTATGCTCCATTAAAACACACTTTTAATGCTATGGATTAAGACAACATTGAAAACAACAAAAACAAAGAATGAAAAACAAATCAAAGAAATCCAAGCAGCCTTCTCTGTATCTCTCACTGCTTAGCAGAGTTCTTGCCATACCCAGGCATTAAGAATTTTTAAGATGTATTTAGTACCATCAAACTCAACCTTAATTTCTTCAATGTACTGAACAAAGCTTGAGACTATTGTTTTTTGCTTTCTGAAAGGAAGTGTTCAAAAGAGATTTAACAGACCTTAAGTCTTAACCCAAGAAGAGAGACAACATGGGTTGTTTGAAGAAACATATGCTCTTCTAAAATAATTTACCACTATGTCTCAAATGTGGAAAAAATATTTCTTTCTCTGAAAGTGGTTTGGTATTCATGATTTTTCTCACCACTCTGTGGATACCATCAATTGTGGTGAGGGCACCTGTTCCACAGGAGCAGAACTGAGGTCACTCAGCCATCTCCAACTGTCAGATACAGTCTTTTTTTTTTTTTTGGTGGCTTTACTAGACTTGACCAGACTGAAGTCTCAGACTAATAGAAATCTCTTTCCATTTTCCAGCCCTCAAAGACATGCAGCCTCCTTTATTTTCAATGCTGTTTCACACAAGTAGCAATCTTTAAAGGCAGGTGCAGAAATGTTTTAAGGCAGTAGAGAGCATCTCTTTAGAGAAGAAAATCTGAACTTGCAGCAGACACTGAACATCAATACTAAATGCAAAGTGAAACCTCACACATGTAACCGTTTCAGATGCTTACAAAACAGCAGGCTTAACAGAAGTATTCTCCTAATTTTCCTCAGTCTCCTATTTTCAAAGAACACAAGACTACTAAGAGTTTTATTCTTCCCATAGAACCCACACCCCTTTTAACTAGTTTTATTCTCACAATTAAAGTACAAAAAAAAAAAAAAGAGCATGCTTACTTTAGATAAGAGATTATTCAGTTCATGAGGATGCAGTTTCACTACTTCCCCAAGTTGCTGTGCAGCTGCTTTTCTTGTTACTGGTGTTGTACCGGTGTCCAGTAAAATAAAGAGACGATCAAGCCTAAATATGATTGACAAAAACCGAAAATGTTATGCTATTCATAGCTCAGCTGCCTATTTCTATTAATATTCCTCCAGATTTTCCAGTTTATCTAAAGCAAACAGAAGTGTCTGCCTGAAGACTGTCAATTCACAGGGTGACAAATGTACTTTTTTTTCAAATAGTAAGCATAGTTGTTCTACAAGCACATTAAACTTGGTAAGCAAAAAAGAGAAATTTGTTAGAAACATTAGTTTAAAAAAATACACAATTACAAGAAAAAAAATTGTTCCCTTCTTTGTTCTGTTAGAACATTTTTAATCTTGAAAAATTCTGTCTGATAGAAGAAAGCAAAAGGCTCAACTCTGCTTGTACTGTGCATTATCATTTCTTTCAAAGACATAGCCTGTGATCTGTAATATCAACTCTGCTCTTCCAGGATACTACAAGTTTTTACTTTTCACATATTCCCCCCCAACTACCAAACCTGCATTTGTATTTACAGCTTCAAAATAATCCCATACCTCTGACCTTCCCACGAAATACAGGAAATTAATCAGCAGATCTCTTTTCACAGTAACTCTGTATTTAATGAAAGAGACTCTGATCATCTGTTTTCAGAACAGCTAGCTTTTCTTGTTTAGAGATACTGAATGAGAAAGAAAGTCATCACATTAAAAAAAAAATCAAATAAAATAGAGACCATATAGACAATCCAATCAATGAAAGAAGTAACAAATATTCATTATTCCCTCCACTATAAGCAGGACAGTTAAGAGTTCTCTTTACAGGGTGCTTAGTTTATCCATTGGTTATTGGGCAATATGAAGTTATTACTAAATGCAAGTCTATAATCTGTCCACATAGTGCAATGAGAATTGTCCTTTCTAGCCTTAACCATAACATACTCCTCCAAATACTGCAACAAGACAAAGCTGGAATTTACACAGCAGCAAAGCTCACTCAGATCTGCCTAACAACATGAGGATATAAGAATCCTGAACAGCTCCTCCTCTTTATAAACATGTACCCTAGGTTTGAGCAAATACAGGAATGGAGTAACATTTTAGTCTCTTGCTTCTAATTACATTTCGCAAAAATTGCCTTTAACATCAGTTCCAATCATTTAAAACAACAAAGAGAAACCTCTTTCTAACATCACAGCATTTTGTACTTCAACTTGCTTAAACTGCCATTACTCCTTGAGAGTAAGTTCTAATATATCATAACGCATTAGAAACAGCAGCACTACAGAGCCAAATCAGTCACATCACAGAAATACAGTTCCAATATCCAAATGTTCTCACATCTGGAGGTACTGAATATCCATTAGATTAAAAAAATAATAAATTATTTAAAATAATTCTAGTATTTTAGACACATTCCCAGTATTTGCTAGATTTGAAATAATTCTCTTTATACTACTAAAATATGAGCCCATTTCAATTTTTGTAGCTAGAACTGGAGTTTCAACTGCTAGTTAGTAAATTTCTTTGAAGTTACATAAGAATAAAACCCAAACATATATAAATGAGCAGTTTGTGTGATTAGACAGTTGAGAAGGAAAGCAAAAGCTTTCCAGATCAAACTTGTCCAAATCATTGATAGCAGGCTAGTCAGGAGGAACATACCAGATACTTGGCTATTTAACAATATTTTATTCCTTAGTACATTTGAAAGCAATAACTCATCTTGATCTGGAGCACTCAGTATTATTTGGTATAAAACATGGTAGCTTGCAGAGCAACCACAGCTTGCTCTAACTTGCTTGTTCTCTCATTCTTACACTCAACCCTTTCATTCATCTCTCAATGAAACTTCATCATTCTATACTCAAGAAGTTCATCATTGAGCAACACCTATTCCTTTAACAAAGTATGTTTTTTTAATCCTCAAAGTCAAGCAGAATGTGCAAATTAGACTACTTCCTTAGCTAGAACTCTTCATGAGTCAAAACAGGAGGAAACTCCTCTGATGGCCTACCTTCAAAAACCCTCAAGATTAATTCCTGTTATCACACTAGCTCTTCAGTCCTAAAACATGAAGCTATTTGAAACTATCTTACCTACAAAATACAGTGGTTTTTAACCTGCAGTACGCTTGGTTTGTAATTTGTGATTTTAAATTGTAATTATATATAAACTCACACAGAAATGCAAAATAAAGCAAAAAAAAAACAACAACATTTTTATGTTCTCATATCACTATAGGAAGCTTTCAACCCTAGCCAAATAAACAGATACAGAATTAGCAAATAAAGCTAACATCTGACTAACAGTATCCTTGGTCACGTTAACTGCTTTTGCTTTTGCTCCCCCAGACTTCCCTGATGTACAAAACACTTAATATTTTGGAGGTGTTAAGATTCCTAAGTTTTTGTGTTGCTGCAGCAGAGTTTGGCAGAGCCTGAATTCTCCTCCTCTACCTGGAAGAGTAGCATGGAGAAAGTTGCCAATAATCAGTAGTGCCAGTCTGGGTGTTGTGGTTTTTTTGTTCGTTTTTGTTGGGTTGTGTGTGTGTGTGGTTTGGGCATTTTTTTGCCTTGGTTTTGTTTGGTTTTGAGGGGAGTAATTAAATATTTCATTCTTACTTTCATTAAGAATGAAAAAAATACTGAAAATTCTAAACTAATTTTGAGGACCTGCAGTTTGGAAACAAATTTCCTAAGTTCTGACAAGTTTTTTGTTCTCAGAAAAGAACTGACAGTCTCTAAACAAGTTAAAGTCAAAGAGAACTAAGAGTTTGCTAATGTTGTTGTGCTCTGCCTCTCGTGCTAGACAGTGCTGTTAGCAAAGCATGGTGTGGCTCACATTTACAAATATAACACAGAAGTCCAAATCACTGTAGCAGAGCAATATACTCTACAATACAGATAAAATTTTAAACTATTATGAAAGAACAAACAAGAAATTCAGGGAGTACTTAGGGAAAGAGATTTGAATTGTTATGAAAGATCTAAATATCAATGAATGCTAAAAATGAAATCCATCTTTAAAACTACTTCTCCTGCATGTTAACTGCTATAATTAGAGCTTTAAAATACAAAGTCCTTCACTTTTAGCTCATAAGCAGTGGTTTAGATAATACTTCCATCATCCTCCAGTCCTGAATCAACTATGTCTCATCAACAGAACAGCAACCATATACCACCTCTATGTGAACTCATGCCACACGAGATCATTACAAAGCACTAACTTGTTCAGATAGGTAGATACCTTTTTCCTCTCACTTTAGAATTTGAGATTTTCTATTCACTACTGTAGTATATCAGCAAGACAGAACCTGAAGCAGCAATTCAAAGTTCTTAAGGAAAGCATTCAAATGAAGTATTTTTTCTTCTAAGAAATACTACATGAACCTTTACACTAACACAGTTCATTAGAAATGTTTTTGACACAAAGACATCAATCCAGGTGCTTAAGAACAGGCATTCAGTAGCACTTGACACACTTCAAAATGAGTCATCCACATCGGGTCCACAGCAGGCATGATGCAGAAGATTCTCCTCACTCTAAAGTGGCAAGATACATTATACCATCTAAACTGGCACCAGAAGGCTACATTAGGCAAGTGAATCCTCTGCAGAGAAACATTCAAAAGTCATGAAACCCAAAGCATTGCATTAAAGCACACTGGCTTTGACAACACTTGAAGTCTTACATTCACAAAAAATGTGATGAAACACAAAGCATAGATTGTGATTTTACTTCTCAGAGGTGAGAGACTGAAGTAAATAGCTATGAAGGTAAGGCTGTGGACAACAGAAATCTTATTGTTTCTTACAGAGCAGTGGAAGGGACACCTGGAATGAAATAACAGTTCCAGGGCCACACTGAGCACAGCATTATGTACTGCATATGGAAGCCAACTGAATAATAAAATTAGTATAATTAATTCCATATGGAATGCAGATCTCATGTACAGCCTAATGCTATGGATTGTATAAGTTTTATTTGTAAATTATTATGTATCTACACACTACAATGCAGTCCAAAAATGTATGACCAATTACATTACAAAAACTGTGAAAGAGAAAAGGAAATTAAAAGAGCTGTAAATACACAAATACAAGCAGCTTGTCAACAAATTATACAGGGAATGCCTTGGTGAGAATTCACGTTCTAGCTGTTGGAGCAGGTTAGAATTCTTACCAGAGTGTAATCCTGACTTTGCACTTTCATTTCAGTCTGTTAAGTGTCTGAGAAATTTTACAGCTCTATCCCACTTGGACCTGGACATGCACATGCTACTTCTGCTTCTCCACTCCCCCTGACAGTGTCAGCACTCCCCCAGACAGCAACAGGGTAGGCAGTTTGCTGTTCTGGTCTTCAAGTTAACCTCTGTCGACAAGAAAAGTACACTGTTTCCCACCCTCTCCCTTAAGTCAGAGCTCCTGGTTATGGAGTGTCCACCTATTCTGATAGTGCTGGCTCATGCTTTTAAGTAGTAGTGAAAACATATTTCTTGTTCAGTTTAACTCTTGCTTTTCATGCAAGAACAGCCCTGAAGTAAAAACTTCCAAACAAGCTAGAACATGAATTCTTTCTTTAGACATGAGAAAACCAAAATATTTCTAAAAGGTACATAGTGCTCAAAATAAGTTTGAGGGTTTTTTTAATAGAATTTTAGTATCTTGTAAGAACTTGAATCTCCCAAAGATGCTGTATTAAACTTGAAATGGTACGTAAGTAATGATGCTAACCAGTGCAGACATTTGTTCTTGGGAAGTCACAGCCCTACATTTGAAAAGCCAAAAGCAAGGTGAGGCTCACTTATTTTGCAGGATGTTTACTATCACAGGCTTCTAACATTATTTTAAAATAAAGAACTAGGCTCCTAACCTACATATTACTAGTTATACACAAATTCAAATAAATGAGAACACTAAAAACTCTAGAAACTAGCTTTAAGCTTTGATGGACCTATCAAGAATGGCTTGCATCAGCACAAGTTATTATGGTCTCCCAGACTTGATTAGGGAAGTGTCTTGTAAACACCCTGAAGATGTCTTTAAGGTATTTCAGGAGGAACTTAAAGATATATCTATTTTTAAAAAGTTTATTCTTAACATATCTTCTCAGCTTCATGCATTTCCTCATATTTTAAAGGCATATTTGCTGTTCTTTGTAGTGTGAAGGCTCTTAAAAATAGGAGAAAGCCATTAAGAAACTTGGTTTTTGAATGATACACAAGGTCCCTCTGAACACATTAAAGCAACTGGAAATAACTTTTATTAGATGCTGAAAGGAACTAGCAATGCTTTATTATCTACTGAAACTCAATCACCTTAAGTGTTGTGATTTTCCACAAATTTCCAGAATTACTTTTTCATCTCATGTATGTCAAAAGATCGCTAGTGAGCCATTGTATTTATTCACTTGGATTATATACTTTATAGGAATGAAGCTTAAAACAACTTTACTTCCTTTTTTTTCCTCTCAGTTCCACTATCAAGAATTTTTTTTTTTATTATCTATGCAAACATGATACTTCACATAAGACTGGAGACAGAAGATAAAGCCTACCAAAGTAGCTTGCACATTCACAGAAAGAGGATCTACCTTCCCACCCACCTATACATACTGCTGGATGACTGTGTTCATTACTTAGTCTCTTCTACCAAAGACATGAGCATACATAAAGCAACTATTCTGAAACATCTTTTGGTATGAGGTATCTACTGCTCTGCACCTTTAAGTCTGTTTTCTAGTGTAATCTGACAGAAGCATCATAGAGAACCAAGTCTTCAGTCCATGTAACAGCAGATCCTAGTAAACAAGCATGTATATGTGTAATGCAGAGTAACATATCAGAATCTGTAATTAATAGATTAAATAGCCATTATTTATAGGATTACCTTATTAATAGCAAAAACACTCAAAATAAATATTGGTCTAAACTTTGAAATATTTTAAAGCTTTTCCTGTAGTTTAGATCTTCCAGAACAGACTAGTTTTGAGAAACGGTCAAAATAGTAGAATTTTTACTTTGAAAACAACACTTGATCATTTGAGAATGTAAAATTAACCCTACATCCACCTCCAAAAAAATCTGATTTTTTAAAGGATGACTAACAGAACTAACCCTAATTAGTTTTTTATTAATCTCTATATTCATTATTCACTCAGCAAGAACTATGGGCCTTAGCGAAAGATTACTTTGAATAAGCTTCTTCCTAACCCTCCACACTTGTATAGTTAAAAGTAATTTGGTATTATTTTACTGGTCCTTCAAAAATATAAAATGTAACTACCTACCTAGAGGAAAGGGGCAGATTTCTACAGTTAAATGAGGCTGGTACAGAAGCTGGAAGAACTACATCCTTTATGGAAGCATAATTACTTGATATGTAAGTGTACAAAATATTTATTTTTAATACCTCTGCAAGGAAAGAACCTTTGCAATTCCATGTTCTGAAATAAAAAGTTGGGTTTTTTTTATTTACAAGAACATCAGTGACATTATATCATCGATGTTCCTATGGTCCAGCAGCTGAAAGATCTGTTTGTCAAGAGTTACTTCAAAGGGATATGGACAGATCTTACCCTATTAAAACACACTCATGAGGCTAAATTTACACAGTGTCACTTCTTACACTCCTAGAAACACTGGCATTTGCCAGAAATAAACAAAATGTTACAGCATTCAAAAGTTTGCAACCCTTTTATGAACTTTACATGTGGAATTGAAATTTTTCCATACCAACTCACAAGTATTGCAGAACCATTAAAGTTCTATATCTTATGCTTAAATTGTGAGATAATGCTTCAGAGAACAGCTTTAAGTTCCAAATGTTACACATGACATTACTAATATGCCAGCTTTTCAGTGCTACACACTGAAGCTTAGTATAAGCCTTCTCCAAAACTGTATTTTTCCCCGTCAGTTACAAGACCAAACAGGTGTTAACTAAGTCTTTGCATAGAACACTACTGCTTTTCATTGAAGTCTTGTGGTTTTACAGAAATACAGAAACATCAGTAACTGAATTTGAAACCCATCTTAATAGACACCTGAACACACAGATGAAGAGCTGTATCTTGGTATTCCAGTTAGCTCCCATATCACATGTACATTAGGACAGTTATTTAGGCAGACTCACACAGACCTAATGTAATTAGAATACTACTCTATTTTACATGACTTAAAATGACTTAAAACATACACAGTAGTCTTGTTACAAAAATCCTTATTATTTCCACATTCTTATGGACAGCTCTGGAAAAAAAGCCCAATATTCTAAAGCATAATAGGTTGATAAAAAAAGAGTAAGATAAGGGGATACTTGGTAGAAACAGCAAAGCTCAGACTTATGCTACTAGAAATCTTAAGGTGTATTGCTGTTACAGATGTTGATTAATAATGGATTTCCATTATAAATGCACACACCTTTACTGTGCCACATAGAATTGTAAACTTATTCATGCACTGCTTCAGAAAGAGAATTTGCTTTTGATATAGCACTTCGGAAATACAGAGATACTACCAACATGTGACTCGAAGATAATCTATCACAAGGTTAATTTGGATTTATGGTTTCGTTTCAACTATCCTGTTAGGAAGCTTAAGATGCCCATTTCACACACATACACAAAAAAAAGATGGCAGGAATTTGTGCTCAGCATTTTTTATAGAACAACTCTATTAAGACATACATCTGCATCTGTGAATACTTTTAAACACTGGCACACCCCAGCACACATGTGTGTAAGCAGATACTACCCAACATCTTGAGGCAGAGCCAGAACAAACTAATCACTTTTCTCCATGGAAGCCTCTTTTATTTAGATTTCTTTACAACTAAGTACTCTGAAAGGCAAAACGGTTTCTTGCATGGTTTTTAGACTCGATATTATTATCCTCTATTCACTAGCAGTTTAACACGAGGAAGAACTGGCCAACAAAACGAAGGTGTCGGATTCAGGAAAAAGCCCGAGACGCCCCAGGCAGAGCCCCTGTGGCCTGAGGAAGGGAGGGGGCTTCCCTGTGCGCTAAGCACGGGAGTCACCCCAGGCCAGGAAGCAAACCCAGGCGCCNGTTAAACCTTCTATTCGCCCATCGCCAGGGCGAAGCCCAATGCCTGGTTTTATATGAGCAGCCATCTTGTATTTATTCCCTTCCTCCATGNGCGGGTGGCTGCAGTACTCTGCTCTATCCGTCCGCCCTGCTGCAATGCTGCCTCGGGACCCCTCCCGCAAGAAGATGGGCGCTCGGGGCCGGTAACGGCCTCGCAGCGTTCACTTCGGTTACTCACAAGAGTTTATTAACGGGCACCAGCCCCGCCGGAAGCGAGGGTGCACCTAAGCCACTCCCCGCGGCGCGGCCCAGTCACTGGTCACATTTCCTTGCCCTTCCTTCCTCGCCCATCCTTCCTCGTTGGGGCAGCCAGACACACGGCTGGGCTCCGGGCAGCCTGGAAAGCAGAATGGGGTTTACGGATCTAAAGGAGCCTGTCGGCGTATGTCTTGGACAGCTGGCAACAATTTCATTTAACTCCTTGGTGGGGAAAAAAGACCAAGCTTTTCAAGTGCCATGCCTATCAGCTTCCATCAGACCCAGAGAAATACAGATGAAGAAATGAGCCTTTTGACTAACCACTTCAGTTAATGATCCAGACAGGGATGTAAATGTAGCTCAGATGGGTATCCTTTCATGTGATGAGTTGAGAACACAATAATAGATATTTTCTTCTTGCAAGTGATGCATAAACTTGCATGAATTTGCAAAATACTGTATGATAAAGTTCTTCTAAAGCCCACTGTGGTGCATATTTCACATCAAATCTTTCTTTAGGGATTTCTGCTTGTCCCAGCTTTTCTGCTGGATGGTTTCCCTTTCCCTGTAGTAGTTAACTCTTAATGTATGGGTTTGCTCATTCTTGCCCACTAGCATGTGCCTATTGCAAACAGACATACCAATGCTGTCTTCATGTTCACTGTCTTTTTATACTTATATAAACAAGACACTGGTACATAACACCTCAGTCTATTATTATCCATGCAGGTCCAGCTTTATACTTGAGTCTTCTAGAAAGGTTTGCCCTGGGTCCTTCTTTCTTGTCTGTTCCCTCTCCCGTCCTGTGGTGGGAGCTCTGTGGTTACTAAGAGCTGGTGTTAAAGAGGTAACCAAATGCCAGCTATATCATCCACCCTAAGGCCTCTGCATGGCAGAATGTGGCCAGAAAAAAGCACAGGCTTCGTTTTTGGAGGTAGGCATGTTTTCTATTACACTCAATCCCTTTCCTCTTCCCTGTCAAGATTCTGATGTAGCAATTATCTTTAGATAGCTCAATATGCCTCCTGTAGCAGAATGCACAAAAAACCCACAGTAGGTTTAGTTGGAGGCCAAGAGCCTCTTCCTGAAGTACTCCAAAACTCTGTGCACTTTTCTTTCTCCCTTCATATGTTGTCGTGTGTTGCAGATGCATCTGCCTGGGTCCCTGACCCATGATCTGAGGCGCATGGCTACTCCTGTCCTGTTTTCACATGATGGGGTGCCTGCTCTTTAGCTAGATGATGTGGAAGAACAGTAGGGAGTTGGGATATGGAGCAGCAAGGAGAAGGCTAAGGGTGGATATATTTTTCTTGCATGTTCTATGCTGTTGACAGATGTATAGCAAACATCCCTGATAATATTTCTGCATCTGTTTAGCCAGGAATAAGCAGCCATCCTACCCTGCTGTGGATATTACTGAAATGACCCTCAGGTGCTGTTTCCAATTCTAACACCCTGTTTCCTCTTACATTCCTTAAAAACATTTTGTGCATTGCTTAGTATCAGTCAAGGCAGAGGGCACGTCAAACACGCAATAAAATTTATTTTCAACAGTTCTATAGGGGTTATCCTACCTGATGAAAAAAAATACAGGGAAAATATTGGTGGTGGGTCTTATTCACCGAGTACTCACTGAAATGATGATAAACCTCAGTCCAAGCAAAACAATCTGTAAAAGACAGCAAGAACAATCTGTTATTTACCTGACAGTAGGCATTGTGGACTGAAATACAATTCATTCCAATTTCACATCATATATTTTTGTATTTTGAGGCAACACTTTGGTAAAGCACGTCATTACTTAACTATTCACCTGTATCTTCTGCTCTCCTTTTCCTACACCCTGTGAAAACCAATTCTTCTTTGTCCATGCGTCTGTTTACCCGCTCTGTAAGTCATACCAATCTTTTTTGCACATTTGTTTTCTTTTGATCCATTTTTCAAGGAGTAGCCAAACATTTTGTCCTGTTTCTTTTCACATAGGTTGAAAGAATCTCCCCCCGCCCCCCCCAATTGGCTGTGTGCCCATATATTCTCTCAAACCTATTCCTAAATTAGACAAAACTCAATTATTTTCAGTCACACTTGGTATGTTGTGATCCTTACTTCCTGCATTGATCTCAACTAGTTTAATTTTGTTTTCCTCCTCCTGCCAACTGTGTCAACCTGTGAACTCCTAGTACTTAGTCTGCGGATTCATAGTGACTGCAGCTTCCTTATTTGCTATGTACGCCTACAAAGCCAAGGGGAAAAATGGTGCTGTCTCCAAGTGCTACAGCTGTGCAAATAGTAGATGACAGAGGCACAGTTTTCCTGGTGGAATCCCTTCTGATTACACCTGACATACCATAATATTCTACATGTTCTAGTCTTCTGGTTTTCCAGTTAGAGTTTTTTGTGTCCTGAAGTTTTGTAGGTTTGTATTGCTTAGGATCACACCGATTGCTCTGTAACTGTAGGTATAACATCTGATGCCTCCTAGTCTGGTAAAAAAGATTATTTTCATAATAGTTTCCATGTATTTTAGTGGCTGGCTGATTTGATTTCTAAATTCCCTTGGAAATCTCTTCTGAATAGAAGCTAGTCTTAGAGGCTTGTCCCTGCTTAGCACTTTGTTTAGGCATCTTCTCTGCTGGTCTCTTAATCACTATCATTATTTTGATTATCTGGAGAAAAATTGCTCTGAGATAAATTTATGTATAATGATCTTATGCAGGTAAATTGTACAGGTTCTTTGCAACGTGTGTTGCTTCATGATGCTTTCTGTTCTGAGGTCTACAAAATAACCAGTTATTATTGTACAGGCTATTTCTAACATACTTTAAAATTTCAATTTATTTTTATATATTTAACTGTTTCTTCTTCAAGCATTGTTTAATCTTCCTAGTTTTTATTTTACATTTTGTCTCTGTAGGTCAGGCCCCTCTATCACTAAAACCAGATTTCTGACTGCTGAAGGATATTTTTTTTTTTTCTTGAATAATCTGTTTCTTGCTAATTAATACTTTTTATTGCTATTATGTCTATGTTCTATTTAAAGCTGTATTTATTTTTTATCATCTAAGCATCACTAGTTTCCATGCCAACTCTCTTTAAAAAGTGGCAACTTGTACATTGTCTTCCTTTTAAGTTCTTCACTATAAATAATGGTGGCTGGATACTGACTGATAGATCTTGTAGTCCAAAAAGCACTTCAGAGATGCCAATTAAGTGCCGCATTCTGAGAAACAAGTCAGGGTGAAGGCACTGCCACCTGCAATACAGATTAGCAACATTTGTGGAAAAAGTTTGATGTGCTCCAATTTCTCATCATCAAAAGGTTTGTAATAACAATCAGTTAGTGAAAATCACCAACATTTAAGAGGTTCCAAATGTCACCAGAACTGTATAATTACCTCATTATATTTCATTACCTCTGATCATATTTAACGTTGTACATTCAGGACAATTTTCCTGGATGAGAGGCTCCTGATACCACAAATATAGAGAGGAAACTTGTGATTCTCTTTTGTGATCATCTGTTCCCAGGGATTTTGTTTCATGAGACTGCATGGACTTCTGAAGAAGTGCTGTTCCTTGCCATTACTTCCATTATAAACAGATAACTCTGTGCAACTGATCAACCTTGTTGTACAAGCACCTCATTTTTGTTAGCCATGGTCTGTAGTTTCTGCAGCATTTAGCTCCATGGTCTCAAGCTTCTAATTTTCTAACTCGGCTCTACTTTTCACCTTATTTTATAACAGATGAAGACTTAAACTACTTATGTTATTTGAACACAGTTTATGTATAAAAATTGGAAGCTTTTTAATATTCTCTAGCTGTTAACCACGCTCCTGATTCAAACAAGTATTTTATAGTTTGGGTAGTTTAGTGTTCCTGTGGCATGTTTTTTAGGAAATGGTATAATCTACCCATTTCATACAGTCGTTCCTTTTTCCAAGCAAAATGTATGTATACATTTAAGTCCTCCCTCTTTTCACCTGTCTCTGCAGGGTGTTATTAGTAACTACACTACCTCCTATGTCAAGAAAGTGGCTAAAAATATGTACATTCATAAAATCTAGTTTATGAACTCTGAAATATTAGGAGATTAACAAGAGGAACTCACATGGACAATTGCATCTTTATAAGTAATCTCTCACTGACATTTAGGAGAGAAGATATCTCCATTTATATACAAAAATTTTTATATATGCTTATAATGCACATATACATACATTTATTCATAGATATACATACATATGTAAACATGAATTTAATATTTCATATCCAGAAAGAGGACTGAATGGGAGAAAAGCTCCTGTCAAGTATCTAAGTGGGTTATTTTGGATGAAGGTAACAAGAGAAAATGAGCCACAGTTAGTGACAAAGAGAAATGGAAATAATGAGGTCAGACTCTTCCTATAAATCTGCAGGTCATTCCACACAGACCTGTGGAAAAATGCAACATGAAAGTTGCAAGAGAAACTAGTAGAGACTTTTTATTAAGTTCTTCTACTATTTAAGGTTGTATGGCTGTGAGTTTTTTTTTTTCTTTATTTAATTTCAGTAGTCTGATTGTTCTTTTTCATGAGCAAAGGCAAGAGGGACATTAGCCTGGGCAATTTAAAAAAAAAAAAAACAAACAAAAAAACAAAAAACTAGTGTGCACAAACTGAATACAAAGAGCATAAATAGAAAAGCACCTCTGTCATCAGGGACATAAGGATTCAGAAACACACTATAATGCTGAATAAACAGGGCCAGAGGTTTCACATCGAGTCCAGCTCTTTCCAAAAGCTGTTGCCTTTCAAAGATAGAAAAGAAGGCTAATCTGTGGCCATCGTCACAAGTTCTGCTACGTTTATTGAGTTTAAATTAGATTTAAAAGCAAGCCTGGTGAACATATCCTTTGCTGTCTCTATATTTTAACCACTAAACTAAATTATAGAAAAAAAATGGTTTGCTTTTAGTTTGTAAATACTGTTTCTCAGAATATAGTAAAGATTTGCAAGGTGTAACTTTTCACAGTCAGAGTTTAGCATTTACCATATACTAGCGTCACTATTAAATAGCTCCAATGTGATGCAGATACCAGGATACATGGGTCCCATTTTTCATCTGGGGGATTCAGACATGGATGAATCAGCTTTAGTGTTCACTTTGCAATACCAGTTTATACTTACTTTCTTCTATGTACTATGTGCATCCCAAAGATGGATTGAGATGTGTTTAACAGATACCAACAATACCTTATACTCTCTTATCTTCTCCTTATTGCGTTAATTTTGCTGTATAGACTTGTGTTTGGTAGTATAACTTGTAAAATCTTCTGTTAGTAGAGGTCATTTGAAGAACCATATGAGCATCATCCTTATCTGTGTCAATTTTTATCTATTTTGAGGCCTTTCATCTTCCTTTGTGGAATATTCAGTTGTGAATGTTCCTCATAAAGGGAGAAAATATCTCCTTCTTTCAGTATGAGTCTGCACTGACTTGCTTGTTCTACTCCTTGTAGCGGCAGTTACTTCAGATTTTTTTGTCACACTTAAACTAATTCATAACTAAGTTTTGTGTGATAGGTAAAGTAACAGCAATGTTATAGTGTGTTTTGATACTGTCCTGAAAGTGTGCAGTAAGATAGGTATGTATTTGTAATAACCAAATTCACCAAGTGATGGGATTCCCGATATGCAGTAAAAACCTAGTTCGTTTTCAATGTGCGAAACAGTTTTGTGGAGTAGTTTCTTAATTGAAATTCACTGGATTCTGGAGGAAATATCTTCAGAATATTATACTACATGTAGACTAGATTTAAAGCTTAAAGGGAAGCCTTAATTACTTTTAAGCTCCCACATGACTTAATTGCAGAATTAGAGGTCTGAGTGCTCCTGTATTTTTTTGATAACTGTTATTTACATCAGCATGGTGCTCACACACAGCCACAGGCACAGCTTAGAAGGCCTAGATAAGAAGTTGCCAGGAACTCCTCCTCCAGCATGTGCCTTCTTTTTATACCCAGTAATCTTTCACCAGCTTTTTACACATGCATCCTTTGCACATTTCTTCCCTCACAATGATAACTCTCTCCCCTTGACATTTTAATTTTCAATTTTCCTCCTCCTTAATTTTTGTATTTTAAAATATTTTTTTTTTTCCCCTGTCCTCTCCCCCTCTCCCTCCGTTGTTTTCTCATCTCAGCACAAAGGAGAACCAAGTTGCCTCCTCACCTGGATCCTTTTAGTCATGTTTGGTTTTTCTTCTGACTCCTTACAACAAAAAGAAAGGGTTTTGCAGGTTTGGTAACTGCTGTCCACTGGAAGCAGTAAAATACAGTCCACTGGCAACTGAAACCAGTAAGAGTCACCCTGGAGAGGAAGGAAACACCTACTGGTTTGTAATGGCATGGAAGCTATTGTTTTTTGTTTGCATGTTTTAAATAAACTGCTGTTCACAGTGGCTACGGATTCATATCCCCTTGCTGAACCCCAGCCAGGGAACACATTCCTTCTTTTCCCAGCACTGAGCAGATTCTAAACCACTAATCATCTTTGGGTGTCTGCATTTCTGGATGCCTCATGTTAGAAATCTTAGGGAACTGTGAAACCACCACTGTCCATCTAAGCCTTGGTTTTTGTTGCTCTGTGATAGAACCAACGGCTATTTCTGTGTTTGCTGAGAACACAAAATAGGCCAGCAAGATTTTAATGACAATTTTGTAGAACTGTGAAATAAATAAAAGTGGTGGGCTTTATTTGTGTGATTTTTCCTTAAAATGAGTGCCACTGTAATAAAATACTGAGTTAAAAAACAAGAAGCATTTTCTTTCATTTAATGTCATTCTCCACCCTGTGGATCAATTAGTAATTGAATACTACAGATGCAACTATGCAGTGATGACTCAGCTGTGGAATTTGAGATAAATGTCAGTAACAGTTCGTAAAGTATTGTGTGGGTTTAGCTCTGCCTAATGCCATTAGGAACAATAGGGTGGAAAGCCTTATCCTACACTAAAAATAAATAAATATACAAACCCATCTTTGGCTATTTTCATATAGTCACCTCCAAGCCATTTGTGGATATTAACTTTGCCTGAAATAAAAAAAATCCAACAGAGTTACAACTGTGATGTTTATTTTGTCAGATAACAGAAATTATATCATCTGACTGGTATCTAAACCTTCAAAGGGTCTTGCAGGAACTGACCAAGGACTGGTAACAGCTAGTGCTGATCCTAACTCCTTATGCCACATTTGTTCTTTTCACTGAGCTTTCCATTGCACCAGGTTTTTCAGCTCTCCCGGGGTTAAGACTCCCCTAAGACACACCTTAAATCTGAAGTAACAAAGGATTAACTGGAGGGTCACTTCAATCCTGAAAAATGTGACTCAAACCATGAAACAAAAATATGAAAGGCAAATGTTTCCTCTTTGTTCACTTTATGAACACTGAATACATAGTATAGAAAACACTTCAAATACTTGTAATGCCTGTCCCTAATTCTTAGCTCTCTGCTGGAGAATACCAGAAAGGGTGGATTTTTAATTTTTTTTTCTTTTTTTTCTCTTTTTTATAGAATCTGTCAATATAGCAGTAGCCCATGTTCCAGATCTTCCTTGCCTCCAATAAAGAAGCCTGGATAAAGATTCTCAGCTTACCCCTCAGAGAAGAACGACAAAAATCTCAGAAGGCAAGTAGAGGAACAAATGCCTTAACATTTAGTGCTTAGCTCCACAACCTGCTTATATATAGGGAGCTTCATTCCCAAGACCACATGAATGAGGCTCACAGTCAATGAAGCATTTGCAGCTTGAATTTACATCCACAGAATGCTTTGATTTTGGGAACTTTTTGCATGTGTTAAAAAAACAGGAGTTGACAGATGTTCCACACTTAACATCTCTTCCCTAGTTAGAAGTCATAGAACCATGTATTCAGAAATGTGGGGTGTATGCTACTGCTGCTGAAAGGTTAAAAAAAAAAAAGATTCTGTGGGTTCTGGCTATCAACACCCC
>VWZY01001945.1:1011626-1029954 GCA_013399075.1 Chloroceryle aenea
CCCCCCCCGCCCAGTTTCTAGTGTAGGCACACATCCTTCTTTATGCTTTACAGTTAGGATGTTTTTGAGGCTGTTTCTTAATTCCATGACTTATGTATCTAGCATTCATTTTGATTGTTTATTTTAATATCATGGACCAGTTTTATCCTTATTTTCTGTGATGCCTTTTAAAAATATTAATTTATGGAAATGTAATAATAATGACAAATGTAAATTTAAAAATTTGTCTAAGTATTACATTAGTACTGTTTTCCATCCGATGATTTATTTATCCAAAGTAGGAGCTGTTGGTGCTACTATGCAGGGGCTGTCATGAACTTGGTTACCATTTGTTACACTGCCTTCTTCAGATCCACTGAAGTGGCTGTTTGGAGAAGACTGTTCAATACACGACTCTTACAAGTAACTTAGCTGAAGAGGGTTTTTTTTATTCTGATGACACTACTTTGCTGTGCTGTAAAAAGAAACTAGTTAAGAATATAACTGGAGAGTAAGACAGATATGACTGACAAACAAGGAGGTCCTAAGTATCCAGATGCCTGGTGATTGTAGCCACTTGAGACAGGTAAGCTGATGATACACAAACTACCTGATTTGGATGTGTTACTGAGAAAATTGTGAAACTCACCTGCACTAGGCTATTCTGAATATATATATCCTATGGGATCAAGAAAAATATACAAGATTTAAGATTACTGAAAAGCAAGTTTGACATTGTGTTCAAACTCCATTTGCTTTCATGTTCTCAACAATCAGGTAAAAATTCTTCTATGATAGAAGAGTGAAACTAAGTCAGTTCAGTTGATGGTACAGAAAACCTGGAATTAAACTGCAATGCTGCAGAGGTTGTTTGCAATAATTCAAACTGCTGTTTTCAAATTAAAAGATGAAGTAAATGTAACTTTGCTTCATTTCATAGGTTTTTTTCTATAATCTCAATGCTAGTCTACATGATAGTGCAGTATTTTATTACGACTTTTGCATCTGGAAATTATATACATTTTAAAGAAATGTAAAACAAAAGACAAAACTACAATCACTCAGAAAGTTGTTTTAAGGTACAGGGTTCCAGTTTCACAGAAAGGAAGGACTACTTTACTTCCATGGGTACTGAGATCTTGTCTCCAACTACACTTAGCAAATACACCCAAATAAATTTAAAGAAACAAACATCAGTAGAAGCTAATCTTGCAAGAGAGACCAGTTCTCTACTACTGAAATTTGCATTTTCCTAATTTGTAAAAATAAAATAAAATAAATATATAAATAAATAAATTGGTCCACATACAAAGTGGTTACAAGTAAGAAAGTAAGTCTGAGTAAACATCCTCCTTTTTCAGTTCCAGTTGTAGCTGTCTCTTGGAGGTAAATCATAATGTGTTCTCTCTTCCTCTTCAGGTCCATAATCTAAGGGCAGACCATAATTGTAATCAACTGTTACAACTGGTAATCTTTTGCTTTGTTCCATATCTCTGGTAGTTTCAACGTGAAAAGGTTTTCGTTCATAGTCTGCTGAACTATCTTCTTGGTGCACAGCTGAAGCTGGTTGCATTGTTCGTGAATATGGTGCAAATCTGTTTTTCCCTCTATTAAATTCATCTGAGGGGTGCATTCTCCTACTGCCTTCAGGATAATTTTGTTGATTACTGTAAGAAGAACAAATATGAACAGTGAAATCCTTAAAAATAAAAGTTGATTTATTGTTAGTGGTCACCATTAAAAAACTTGCGTAACCTCGAAAGTGCAATTCAGACCCTCATTTTTGTTTTTACCCCTTAAAATTAAAATCCTCTCTACTGGATGTTGCAAACTTGTTTATATTAATTTCTCAATACTAGTGATTAAAACTACAGCTCTTTTTCGTAAGTAATTCTACTACAAGATGTTTTGTTTCAAGTGTTGTTTCTAATTAAAATTCCCTGTTTGCTGAGGGTTTCTTACCTAGGGGCCATTTTTGTTTCTAAGCCCAAGTCTTCATTTTTGTGAGTAATATGTAATAGTAGCTCTCCAGTACATAGTCTCAACAGGAAATAATATAGATTTACAGCTCCAAATGTTTTAATTGTTAATTCTTCTGCAATAGAAGAATTACTCTCCTACAAAGTACATAGGGAAGGATTTAAAAAATGCGTATATGATATATATACTTTTTGGTTTGGATTCTCTTTACTCTCAAGTACCTTCTTTACTTTGTGAAGTAAGTGGTGTATAGAGCCAAGTCAGAATAATCTTTTGTCATTTTAAAATCTTCTCCCTTACTGAACTATAGATTAAATTAGACTGGAAAGGTTCTCTACAAGTACCTAGGGCCACCTGCACAAAGTAGGTCTACTTAGATGAGCTTGTGCAGGGACCATGTCCAGCTTCCTTCTGAGTATCTCAAAGGATTTCACAGCTGCTCTGGGCAACACTGACCATCCCTCACAAGCTAATGCTGCAAAAACACAAAATACAGATGCTGACAATAGTTTTTCATATTTTGTAGTGCTTGTCAACGACTTACTTCAGGGATTCTCAAAATATTTCATAAACTCCAATATAGACAGAGCACAAAAGTAGTGATACTATTCAGTATTCAGATTCAATGGTTTAAACATCATTTAACCACAAAAATTAACATCCATTTTTACACCATGCCATTAATTTCTGGATTTTAGCTGGGAAAGTGGGGGACTAACAGTATAAAGGTAAGTCAGAAAACAACATATGATATCTGACATTTACCTGTAACTTCTGCTAAAGTCATCATTATCAGACCCATAATCTCTGTGACATGAAGGAGGTGAGGAAAAATGAGGTTCTGGTGCATTTTCATGAGAAGAAAAAGATTGACTTCTGCAAATAACCAAACAAATTGCAGGTTAAAAAGAGTACCAACAGTTGTAAGCTTTTGAAAAATAATGTGTTTATCAAATGAAATAAAAATAATTTACTTTGAATTAAAATTTACTTAAAATCTTAATACAGGTAAGATAGTTTCTATTAACACCTCAAAATGGTATGCTGCATTGTGTTATTGTCTATTTCAGTTGTCCAATGGAATAAATGAAATCAAACTTTACTAGCCCAACATCTGAAATACATTCTGAGATATTAAAAATATTCTGAAATATCACTGAATTGTCCTAGCTGAAAAAGACCTCTAAGATGACTGTGTCCAACCATCAGCATCTCACTATCCCACTAGAGCGTGTCCTGAAGTGCATCATCTCACATTTTTTTTAATAACACCAGGGATGGTGACTCCACCACCTCTCTGGGCAACCTTTTCCAGCACCTGACTACTCTTTCAGTAAAGACATTCTTCCTAACACCTAGACTAAACCTCCCCTGGTGCAACTTCAGGCCATTTCCTCTAGTATGTCAGAATTCAGTAGGTGTATATCACTAACAAGTGATATATGTATTTGGAGGATGCAAGTTCAGAAGCAAAGGGATTTCTAAGAAATTATTAACACGTGCAATAAACCCATGGAAGTGAAATTTCCTTGTAGCATTATTAGTTATCTCTGCCTGAGGGCATTAATAAAATGTCATAACCTCTTCTGCCTTGAGGACTGTTTTTTAAATGCAGGTTTCTATAAAAAAAGTGCGACAGAGAGTTTTGTTTCAAGGTGACTCTATAAAGGTAAACACATAAGCTTTAAAGTAGCACAACCTTCTAATTTAGGAAACATTTGCTTTCAAAGCTGCAACACTCACATCAAACCATTTCATAAGTCAAAATAAAAATAGTTAATAGCTGATCATTTCTATATGATTTTAAAAGTATTATTTCATTTGAAGTTTAATTTAAAAATGCTGAGGGTTACACATTTATTTTCTAACTAAGAATAAAATGAGCTCAGTGATGCTTTACCTGTCTGAACACCATTCATGTGGCAAGTCATCATGACCTAGATCATCATGGAAAGGTCTTGGCCTTTGTCCATACCCTTTATTAACATAATCAAAATCTTTTAAGGGTATCTGTTCCTGTAAGTCATCATAAGGCTGATGGTCATGAAAAGGTCTGCGCCTCTGTCCAGGACCTTTAGGATCATAATCTTTTTGTTGTATCTCTGTTTTTAAGTCATTGTGAGGCCGGTGATCATTGAAAGGTCTCAACCTCTGCCCACGATCCCTGTTAACAAATTCAAAATCTCCTAATTGCATCTGAGGTGGTAAGTCATCATGTGACTGATAGTCATGGAAAGATCTCAGTCTTTGGCCAGGGCCTTTGCTGATACAATCTAACTGTATCTGCGTCTGAAATTCGTCACGAGATTGGTGGTCATGGAATGGTCTTCTTCTCTGGCCACAGCCCCTGCTACCAAAATCAAAATCCTTTGACTGCCTGTCTTCCTGCAAATCATTATGAGATGGATGGTCAGGAAAAGATCTCTGCCTTTGTCTATGGCCTCTGTTAAATTCAACATCCCTTGATTGTGACTCTGCATGTAAATCATCATGAAACTGGTGTCTCTGAATAGGTCTCAACCTTTGTCCAGGTGCCTTGTTACTGAAGTCTAGGTCCTTTGTCTGTGTGTCTTCTTGATAATCATCATAAAATTGGTGATCAGGAAAGGGTCTTTGCTTCTGTCCTGGTCCCCTACTGTAGTCCCAGTTTCTCATCTGCACTGGTGCTCTTAAGTCATCCTGAGTCTGACTGTCTTGAAATGGTCGTCGTCTTTGTCCAGGTCCCTTATTAAGGAAATCGAAATCTCTCAGCTGTATCTGTCCTTGCAAATCTTTGTGAGTGTGGTCATCATAAATTCTTAATCTTTTCCCAGACCTGTAAAAAAGTTTTTGTCTTAAATAGAGTATCTTATTTTTATGTGCTGCAAATCATTAATGAAAAGAAGTAATTTTTAACTAAAAATTGATAGGAAATACATTGCAAAGATACAGGTATTAAAGCTACTAAGAATCCAAACTGTAAGTAAGATTATAAAACCTTCAATATCATAGTAGAAGCTGTGACAGACATTCAATTGTAATTCTAGAGCGATTGTTAAATTGGAAAAACCAGTGATTCCAAATTAATTAAAAATAATTGTAGATTACTGTAAAATAATAAAGAAGGACAGGAAAAGTTAAATTCTAAATTTTTCGAAGTGAACTAATTACTTACAGACTTCTAACAGCACACATTCCCTTTCTTTTCCTTATCTTTTCACTGTTTCGTCAATTTCTGTAAATATATTTTGCATGAGTAGGCTATATTTGTAACATCTCTTTTAAATTAGAGTATCTAGAGTATTTTCAGTAAGAAACAATTATCTTCGCCCCATTTTTTTTTCCTTTTAATTCCATGTTTCAGTCTATTACCCCTGAAAATCTTCATTTGAGAACCGCTCTACAGGTCCTTCTGCTGCATGTGGTGGGGGAATAATATCTTCATCTGCATCCCATACATCCATTCCAAGATTACTAAGAAGAATAAGAAAATCTCACATAAACTTCCTTTTTTAAAACATACTTTTGAGAGAAAAAAAATCCCAAGACATAAAATTCTTCAGAGTAACAGAAAATTTTGTATGTTGTTACATTTACAAACATTTGTAACTTAGCAAATTTTCATCTTATAAATTTATTTGGAAAAGGGCTGCAAGGAAAGCAAAGAGAATACCTGAACTTCGGAAGCTTGGAACAACATCCTAAAGGATGTGAGCCAAGCACCATACCTATTCAAAAATCTGATATGGGTCTAACTTAATCATGGACATACAATAAAACAATGATAGCAACCAGATAGTAAACCAGAGGCCATTCAATTAAACTAAAGCGATGCAAATCCGGCATTAAATTTAAAATCAATTTACTGCCACAGTATACCACTGGTGCAAATAACTTAGGAAGATGGACAGTTTAGCTGTTGGGTGAACATGAGAAGCATAAAATTCTTGTACACCAGGGATACAACTACTATGAATAGAAGAGCTGAGAACAGTCTTCCACTTTCCAATATTTTTTTATTCTTAAACTGTTCTACTTTTTCTTTTTTTTTAATATCTGGTTATACCATGCCAGCAACAGCAGGCAGATCACAGATCTTCTAAAGATATCTTTGCAGCAGCTCCTTTGAGCTTATAATGAGAGAATACAGACTCAATACACTTGTCACACTATGATAAAATCACACCAACATTCAATAGGAGCTGTCAGATTTTGAACCATGTAAATTCAAAAGATGAATGAGGTACACCGCACTTCATGCCATTAATATCAGAGGTCTTATAATAGATGTGTAGTTGCATATTAAAGATTTAAGAGGAGGTTTATTTTAACTTATGACTGGAAGTGAAGTTTTAAAAATACCATCCGACATACTGGGAAATCTTAAGCATACAGAAAAAAGCTTTTGTTTACCTTCTCATTGGTTGTGTTCTGAGATCTGTGAGATACACAAGACCATCCATGCAATGACCTCTAGCATCACCAAAAGCTAAAGAAAAAAAAAGATACAAGTCTAATGAAACTTGCTCAAATGTAGCCACAACAATGTGACAGGCAAATTTCTGTTCACCATTAAATGCTGAATTTGAAACATTTCTAACTTGATATTAAATACTTCAACAAGCTGGCATCATTACAGCATTTTATTATTATTTTTTCTTTATAACAACCGAAACAAGTAGTAGCAGCAACCTGTGACTGAAAACTCTTCAAAGCAAAAGGGAAAAAAAAAAGATTCTAAGCAGCTGAAACACACTCCTACTATGTAGCCAGTTTGCTAATGGTCAGGTCTTGCCTGGAATAGAATCAACAGTCAGATAAAGTCTTCTATGGAAGCCAGTACATGAAATAACTCTAAAGATACCCATTTAAACAGAATTGTATTTGTGAAAAAATTGTAGTCATTGTGAATTACACCCAACACGTGCCTTAGTTCAAACTGTATAAATACCTTGGATTGCTGCCTCTGGATCCCAGCCTTCGACATCTATAAGATATCTGAAGAAAAATATGATTATTGTCCCTAAGGGATTACAGATTAACATAAGCACAATACCTTTTGTGAACAATTTCTGGTTTTATACAACCCTTACCTACATATAAGGTAGCCAGTTCTATTAATTCCATTAGTGCAGTGAACGCCAATGAGTTTCTCTATCAAAAAGGAAAACAGAGTCTGTAATAGCTCACAGTGAAAAAATTAAAAAATAGTGCAGGACAAAAAAACCCAAAACACTTCTCTAGCAAAGTAATGACAAATAATGCTTGCTATTTACAAAATTATACTGTCAAGCCTGTAAAAAAGACAGACACATCCAGACTTTGTCCTCTTCAGGCTGGATCTCTAGCAGCAGTTAGCTCACTACTTCCAAACCTGTGACTCTGCAGAATGTAGGAAAAGAAGAAAGAGGAGTGATGACAGGTAAAGCAGCCAGACTCAGACAGAACTGCAGTAATAGAGGAAACCAAATACAATGTGGTTTTGAAAGCAAATCTAAACAAGCAAATGTAAAACTGAGGAAATTAACTTACAGATTCTCATAAAACCTACAAAAAATAAAAAATACACATAGTTCCCACAGTATCTAGGATGATGAAATATGTGTAGAAAAGAAGCACCAGTAATCTCTAAAGAAATCTTGTCTTTTTAGAAAGGTTATACTAATCAGCTAAAGGCTAAAAAGTAGAATAACTTTCTAGAGTATTTAAAATGAGGTCTTTTATGGTCATGCAAGCACTGACAAAATTTCATCCATACAATTCTACTTACCCATATTTAATGAAAAAAAAAAAGTTCAAATTGAAATATGTACAGAAAGGGCTACTATAATGGTCACAAAAGAAGTTTATGAGAATGGACCTAGGAAGCTTGTCTTATTAAGTCTGTAAACCCAAATTTCAGATACTGGCTCTATTAGCAGGGATGGAGAACAACAATACTTAAAGGCAAATTAGGCATAAGAATAAAAGTATATTAACTAATAGTTTTAGGCTAGATTTTAGTAGAAAAACTTTAATCATCAGAAGAAGTTGCGGCAGAGAAAGTATAGACAGATGGTCTTTGAAATGGGACTTTGCTTATTTTTTGAATGAGATAAAATACAACTATTTGTCACAGAACAGTTGCACTGACATATAATTTTATTAAAACTTGGTGTTCTAACAATTTAGATGCTGAAAAAACACAACCTCTTTAAAATTATTTGTAATAAGAATCCTGTAATTTTTTTAGGGGTAATCTCAACTAGAAGGCAAGTTATGATGAGAAAGTTAACATAAAAATGAAAGTTCTCTCAACTCTGAAGTTACATAAGCACTGCCAGAATGGTCTTACTAGCTGGAACTGCAGGTTTTCATTCAGATACAAATTAGGAACCAAGTCTCTCAAATCTGAGAATCACAAATTACTAGATTCAAATACAGATCATTTTTTGTCACACAAAAAAAATCACTAGCTAAAAACCAGAAAAAAAAGAAAAAGTAATCTCCCCAAGCCAAAAAAGAGCAAAGGAAGAACCTACACACTAACTTCCTAAGTGATGACAAAGGCTTCTTCTTATACCTTTTAATTCTCTCGGCACTTCTAATTTGAACTCTCATACCTGAGATTTAGGTCAGAGCTCTTTCACAAAATAGAGCTGATGATCCACAGCAAAACCACAGGTATGCTCTGCAGCAAAAACTGTATGCATTTGGGAAGTTAATATCTCTACTTTCTCACAGACAATGACAAAGTAACCACAGCAAATCACATGAAAAAGTCCTTCAATATTGGACAGACAGTTAAAAAACAAAGAAGCAGTAGCAAACAACAAAAGAAGGTAAAAACATGCTGTGGCAAAATACACGCAGATTTATTTCCACAAAGAGCACCTTTTACCATCTCAGCAAGAGCTGTACTATTCCATAAACACTCAGACAGCAGCGGAGCCGCACTGTGGAAGCACTGACACTGTGTCTGTGGTATCATTTTTAAGAATTGCTAGGATATGATGGAAATAATGGAGTCATAAATCAAAAAACTACTACATTAGACTAAACAGACTTAAGTTGCTCAGATAACTTAAGCTGACAGACTTAAGTTGCTCAGCCCCCAGTGCCAGCCATCACAGAAAACCTGTGCTACTGGAACGAGCCATAAAGGGCTGGCAGCTACAACACTAAGCTGACAGTGGACAATTTGGGTCAGACAGATGAAAGCCTTGTTGCAGTTACTTTGACACAACACAAATATAATACTGTTAGGAACTGCATTTAAGTTACTAGTAACTTTTGAAAAAGACATGTTTTGAATGCAAAAAAAGGGTTATGTAGTGGTTTACATAATGTGTCTTTTTATGATAATGAAGTGGAAAGTGCTGTGTGAAGTCTGAAAATCCTGGTGTAAACATCTACTGAAATGAATAAACAATGTAGCTAGCACTGAAAAAAAAAAAGATGTTGGGTTGTTTGGTTTTCTTTTCTTGCATAGGATGCTGATATTTACCATTTCCTGCATTTTCCCATAGGAATTTTCTGACCCATTTTTTGAACTGCAGGATAGTAGCATTATCGGGGACTTCAAGTCCAACAGTATAAAGTTTCTTATACTGCACACTTTTAGGTAAATCCTAGCAACAAGAAGGAAAAAAAGTTAAAAAAAATTAAGTCTTGCATCAGTGAAAAACCTTAAGCAGTATCTAACATAAAACCATTATAAAACAGTAGTTCAAATCCTGAGTAGAAGCAGAAAACAATCTTGATACAATTCTATATACACTCTCAGAAACTACCATTTATGTTTCCACTTTAAAGAGCTGATCTCAAAGCAGTTTCTGCAGAAGACTTACTTATCCCTGCTAATAAGGCAGCACATTAACTAAAGAGAGCAGATTCTTGTGCTTCCATTCTAACCCATTTTAAAATTATTAGCAATATTTGTCTCTCCCACCCACAATTATATATATACACCCACAAATTCAACCCCTTAATGCTTGCAAGCCACGCACATTCTAACATGAATATTCAGTTATAACATTGTTATTTATTCTCCTTTTCAACAGGAAGCAAATTAATCACAATTGTTTGAACCATAATGGTAAAAGATTTGAAATTGATGACGTAGTTTAAAAATGCACACAGTGGATTCCACTGAAAAAATCAGTCGAAAAAGACCCTATTAATAAATGAGAATGTCTTTAGGACACAAACCGTAAGTCTTCTGCACCTTTACTGTAGTGCCTGGCACTGAAGTCTTTAGTTACCATAATACAAATAAGGCCGAAATGCAACTATCTGGGAGGAAGAGTTATTCCCTCTGTGATAAAACATTTAGTTTCTGTTGGAGATGGCTCACTTGTCTATTCCAATTCAAGGTAAGCAGATGTGTAAATACTTTAAAACATAGGTTGCAGTAACTATTGTATTTTGTTATAATGCTTATATTACCTTAACTTCATAGTATCGTGTAGTATATGTTAAATCAATAATTAATCCAAGCTCCACATTTAGGGCTTTCATTGCAGCAATTAAGTCTTTTGGTGTAAATTTCTGGGTTGGGGTAAGCCTTTGGTTAATTGCCTACAGTAAAAATGGAAAAGAAAGATTTTCTATTTAAGTTCTAATAACAAGACAATTGTAATATTCAGCTGTGGAAACCAAATAAAAAGAGGGTAATAATTTGTTTTGTATTCCTATTCAGCTGAAAATGCAAGAAAATGTTTGAGAATTTCCACTTGTACAATACTAACAAACATTATTAAAATAAGCACTAATTTGATGAACAGAGAAGTCCTGCAAAATGCAGCACATATATACTGACTTTTAAGTAACTGAACATGGGCAAAAGCAAAACACAATCCACTTTCCCCAAAACATACTTTGTCCTGAACACTAACACAAAATTAACTGTGTATTTCACATAAAACATTAGGAGTTGTTATGCCAGAGTTAATTTCCTCTAAAGGTTTTAACTTTATCCCCAGAAAAATTGTGCAGACATTTTTATCATTGCTCATCTGTTGGCAGAGTGTAGTTGCATCTCATTTAACAGTGGGAAATAAAATACAGTGACTAAGAAAGCTGCATGTTGGTGTGTAATGAATAATTAATTTAATTTGACCGAAACACTGGGAAAAATGTTTAGTCACTCTATTGTAGCTGTGGTTTTTGAAATGTGTTCTTCACTCTAGGTATGAAAATGTCTCACACATGCATGACTGGATTTTCTCTGAATAGTGAGCTTGTCTATTGTGAGAGCCTTTTGACACAGGCTCAGCCACAACCAATAAAGACAGTGGCAAAAGATGCAGCAGCTGCAACCACCTCTCAGTTTCTTTGTTAACAGGAAATTCAAGCAGACTGGACTCAGAATTAATGAAAGAAAGGCAGCCACAGACTGCATACCTCTTAGAACCACAGATGCTATAAAGTAATAGGGTAACTAAACATTCCATCTTTTGACTGTATGGATTATAATCTAAGATGCTAGCAAGCATTTCTCTCAAGTCTGGAAACAGAAACAGGAAACCAAATTAAAGCATAAAGAGCAGGACAATCCTGTCAAAGCTGGTATGTGATTAGGAAGCTTCAGCTAAAAAAAGTAGGGTAGAAAGTATGTAGGAGTTTCAGTCCTATGTATTTTGGAAACTGATGCACTGTTGAAAAAACAGTCAAGGCTGTTGAGGTTCATCACTATTCAGCAGTGACCTTCAGTAAAATCTGAAGCTGAACTTAATAACTTTGAGGTGACAACTGTGGATCTGCAAAAGGTCTGTGGCAGAATGTTAAAGAATTTTTCCTTTTACTATGTGGAGTTACACAAACTGAGGTGGAATACCATTTACAAAAATAAGGTATCTCTCAACAAACTGCTTGAGTAAACAGTTAATTGCGGTATGAAAGACTGTATTTTGAAAGACTATTTGGAACTTTCTGAAAAACTTCTGCTGAATTCAGGTGTTTAATTGAGCTTTGAGAAGGTGAGAAATCTCTGCCTATTCTAAAATCCTTCTAATGGCAGGGAAAAGAACTTGTGCAGTCCTTACTTTACCTCAGTGTTACTCTTAGCATTACAGTGATGATTTCAAAGGAAGGACAGAAAATCCTTCCAAGTAAACCCATGATTTTCAAACCTTTACTAGCAGCATGTTGTCTGCTAAAACAATAACCCTTAGGTCTTGAAATACTGAAAATATGTTCTCTCCCTTTAGGTGAAATCATAAGATTATAGAAATGTCTGGGTTGGAAGGGACCTCCAGAGCAGGGCAAATCATCGCCAATCATCAATTTCTTACTAGTAGCAAAGAAAGAAACTGCTACATATTTAAGAGGTCCCTTCCACCACTTTAACAATAGGGCTTCTGACAGACTATGACCAATGAGGTCATCAGCATTTCCAGAAGATTTACTAACCCAAACCATCTTTTCAAAGACATCACAGTTTAGCTAGTTATGCATTTAATGTATATTCTGCCACAAACTCCATGAGCTTCAAGCATGGTCTCTGGCAGACTTGTCATTTCTGTATCTTGCATAGTTGAGACTGAATAAACTGAAGGGACAGAAATGTTACAGCTTTTGCTTTCTTGGGTAGCACACTTTTTATCTGGCCAAGTTTGAAGACAGCTTCACAGAACAAAGATTGATGCCCCACTGAGTTCAGTAAGACTGGAAGGGAGGAACACACTGATGTAGAGTGCCTACTTGTGATAATGTGAAAATGTGGTTGAGAATGTCTGCCCTTTTTACGATCTCTGATAAAGCCCCTTCCAGACTATCACAGGAGCTACAGGGAAAGAGTAAAGTTAGCACCAAATTATTGTCCTCTGAAATCTGCAGTGACAAACAGGAAACTGGAAATATATGCACTGAACAAATCCTGCCAAGAATAGTGCATCTATGCAAAAAATTGGTGCTGGATCAAGTGGAAATACAGGAGTTGATGATACAAAAAGTCCTCTTTCAAATATCCTAATAGCAAAGAAGCCAATTATAAGTCTACTGAATTTTATATTCATTGCTAGATCTGTTCACTGGCAGCATTGGTAGAAGACACATGAATATTGTAAAATTTATCAGTACTACAAAGAATATGACCAATGTCAAATATGAGATCCTTGGTGTCAAAGGAATCAAACCATCATACTAAAACTGTAAAAGCAGCTTCAGGAAGCAAACCCTGCAAGAATTCCACTTGTCATTGCTGATAAAAGCAAAGGAATGGTGACTGAAAACATACTGGGTAGTATGTACATACCCAAAGCAGCAAAACTTTTGCATATCAATACAAGAGTGCAATTGGTAGAAAAGAGCTTAGAGTATTTACTCTTAACTGCTAAGGTTATGTCTAGACACTGAACTTAGAAACTTTTATTCCCTATCTATCTGAAGCAAGGACTTGTAAGAGTAAACTTATACAGCACTTGTGTTAATTTATACAGAAAGACAAATTTGCCCTATGCCTCAAGCCACCAAGAATTAACTAGTCTAAAAAAGACAGTCTCCACATTTTGTATTGTCACAAAGAATTATTCAATTAAATACACAAGAGTCAGAACTTTTAAGATTGTACTCCATGTTAGAATCTAAATAAATTTATGAAGACTTTTTAATGAATTCCTTCACATCAGAAAGGCTTTTTTTTTCTTATGAAACTGGTAATCTGAATCTCTAATTTAATAGTACTGCAGTGGCTGGTATCCTTTAAAGAGTGCTTGATTTGTCATTCATAATGTAACACCTTCCATATGATTTTCTTATAGCAGTCATGGAAAGATGTTAAATAAGATACCGAATTTAGGCTGCTTAATAGTGATGAAGTTAATTGTGCTGATTGATTAGGGAGTAATACCAAATACAAATTTTAAAATAAAGAGAAAAAAATACAGAATATTATGCATAATGCCACTAGTAGATGATGGGAAGGGCTAAATCTAAATAAATTATTTTTTCATAAAACTTTCCTGAAGTTTGCATGAACGTTCACTCTATTCTTCATTACCTTTGCTCTGTATTTAGTAGATCAAATCTGTGGTTAGTTTTTATACATACCCCTTTTAAAGGTACTTTGAATGCAATAAATCTAGTTCCTGGTATAGGCTGTCCAACTGGTGTCAAACTCCGCCACCTGTAATGAAACAAAGTATTTTTTAAGTATTTTCATATGACATGGTTCAATAGAAGACACCCACAGCTTCACATATAACTATTATTAAAAAAAAAAAAAGAAATGTCTTTCCTCTTAGGAAAAAAACTTTGGTAAAACAAAGCATGTAAAAATTATACTCCTTTAAAGTTATAGTAACAGTTATTTAAAACTATGTGAATTATCTTACAAATATCAGGCAAATCTGGTGCCACATTTCACATAGTTTGAATATACTTATAAATATATAAACTCCTCCAAGCAGAAAGATATGATATCTTTTTTTTTCTATGATAGGCCATGCAGCTACTAGCATAATATATTAAGATTTAAACTTCCAAAAAGCAGTATCCAATAGTTCCTAAAATTCCTTGACCATATAAACAACCAATCATGTTTAACTAATTTAACATTTGCAATATGCTTCTTTTTCAAAGAAACACTCTTGTCTGCACTTTTTCCTGGTGCTTTGAAAAATACAGAAAATATTCCATCAAGCCAAAACAGCAAAAAATCACACACGGATGGGAAGATTTGTTACAACACTCAGCATAGTTCTAATTTCAGAACCATAAAGAACTAGTATTCACAAATTCTACACGGTACTGAAAAAAGTCTTGATGTTATCACATTTCAGATATTTATTTAAAAAATAAAATAAAACAACTATGGAAAGGTTTATCTTGAAGAGGGGAAACAAGTTAATCAGCAGATTAACTTTGTCTTCAAAGAGGTAACCTAACTAATCTAAGACTTTTAGTTTTCTCCTAATGTTAGGAAAAATTACCTCTGTAACATCAGCCAATGAAGCTGGCTGACTTAAAAACTACATAGCCAATTTGCATGTTCGGCTATTACCTCAGCTATTAAAATACAAAACATTTCCATAAAATTCTTGAACACTGGTACTCATTTCCTTACAATTTTCTGAAATAATGTTTACATTAATCTCTCCCTTTAAAGGAAGTGCTCAACAGCTACTAGGTTGCTTTCTGACTTCCATATAAACACATCATTTATGAAATAAACTGAAAAGTCTATTTAAAAATATTCTAACCACTATTTTGCTTTGTTTACAATTCCTATACGGGACCATAAGAAATACTAGACGTTGGATGGCAAAACTCTTAATTAGATATCCATAATTATACTTGTCATAGTATATAAATAATAAAATTACCATTCATAGATGCTTGGAAGTAAGAAAAGAAACACTTTTAGCATGGTTGACCAGAAGCATAACTGCTACTAATGAATCATGTAACAACCTACTACATCGATGTCTTCAGCACTAACTAATCTTTTTCAACTTTTTCAATCATGAGCTAAAGAACACATTTGGGCTCACAATATAGACATACAGATGCTTAATTTAATGGATAATAAATGAAATAACAAAGGAGCAATAAGTCATCATCAGGAGGCTGTTGCAAACAGCTGTCATGTAGAAGACATACAAGGTGAGATGGGCAAGCTGGACATTAAATCACTTGAGGTATTTGCAGTAAAACCTTTTACTACATGCCAAATTACTGAAGGAACTTTGTACCTCATAACTGCAATGAGGGAACAAAAACAGTCTCCTACTTCATATATTCCCTTATCTTAGCTTAGTTGCATATAGAGGAAAAAAAAAGAGCACATTATCAATCACTGTAGTTTGAAAAGCATTGCTCAAAAAAAGTATATGTTGTGTATTACAGAAGAAAAGTGTTGTAACTTGAGAAGTCTTCCTAAGCAATTTTTGTAAGCTTCTAGGAGTCTGGTAGTTGTACACTAGTTGTAAAATATGAAACCAAAAATCTGACACTATGTTCCATTTATTTAAGATAGATAAATTGTGTATGAATCCATTCACATCACAACATTGTCAATGAAAATACTACAGAAGCTATCAAAACCCACAATGTAACAAAGCATCTTAATTAGAAAAAATTCAGACACTGCAGACACAGCATTGTAAAATGTAATAAATAATTTTTCCTTGTTTAGTTGCACTGTTCCGAGCTACTTACAACTTACCTGAAACCTCAAATTTATTGTATTGCTTTAATTAGCATAATGGTAATTGCACTGAAATCATGAAGAACTGCTGAGACATAGCAGAAAGACATTTTTAAAAAATCATCTGTATGTAGTGTGACTTTCATTTATCTACTAGTATTTCTTTTGAAGTATCATTAAAACCAAAACAGTTACCATTAGATTCATTGCTATTACAATACTGTGATATGATTGAGGTCATACTTCATAGTATGTTGTTGTCTGGTCCTTATACTATAATGTACTACAAGCTCACCTTTGCCGACCACTATTTCTGGGGCCAGTAAATTGCACATGCAGGATCTCCTGAGTTAAAGTTAATTTTCCTTAAGCATTCCACCAGGGTTTACTGCTGTTTTTTCTTGGTGTACTAAACTAATTCACAGTGAAGAACTACAACATGCTGCAGCATGTAGGATGACATCAATATACTGCTGCATGAGATTGGGACACTGACAATTCCTTAAACAACTGCTTGTTTTGTTAATAGTATCAAAAAATATACAGAGATGGTGAAAGCTCTTAAGTATCCTGAGCTCTTCAGATGGTAATACTACCTTAATAACCAATTACTCTACAGTAGATGCTTCTCTCTTTGAAATATACACAGGTATTAGTTTCCAATCACAGAAGCAAAAAGTACAGTCCACTATTACTTCCATATTTAAGAGAAGAATGGCATGTACAATGAAAGCTGCTGCAGTTCAAATGCAAGGAGGAAAAACAAGGGAAAAATGAGCGTGTGATTCTCAAAGTTTTAGTAATAATCTCCAAGTATGGAGAAAACAAGGATAGTTATTTTTTCAGGCTTTCTGCATTACTGCTTGCAGACCTAACCCACTTTAGCTTGATATTGTCCAACTTTTAGCTGAAATTTCACAGAAACTTGAAGAAAGACATGCGTAAATACCTTTTCTTAAATTTTATTCTAATTTTAATCCCCAGATTTTTCAGCTATGAAAAAACTTAAAAGATGAAGTTATTTTTAAAATATTGTTCATCTTTTATTTCTATCTATAGCTTTTAGCCAAATATATTTTGCTGGAAATTGTGATTTTTTTTTTTTTATTTTTTTTTTTATTTTTATGTTCTTAGAAATGCATTTAACACTTCCCCTGAAACTAGGATAATTTCAACCTTTCCTCAAATAAGATATAACCTGCAAGGTACTGTCTTATTACAGTGTGCTTTATATCTCAGCACACCCTCCTATCCAAGAAATTTGTACCGATGTCAGCTGTTACACATGGAGTGAACTTTTAAACTGAGACTTTTTTTTTCAGTAGAGCTGGAGGGTAGAACTGTATCCATTTTAAATGAAATCATCCCTATATGCACTCCCAATCAAGTCATCAGAAAGCCTATACAGTGCATTTGGGTTTTTTTTATTAATTTTGCCAGTAAACCAGTTTTGTTGTCCTCTTGTTAAAAGCACAAACGCAGGATGTTTCTGGACCCAAATCCATAAAAATATTGCTTGATCACATGCATGCAACCACCTGCTCCCATCTTAATCAGCTCTTCCTCCACTCCTGGTAGCAAACTTCTGAGTTGTCATCAGGATGGACTACTCTCCCATTTCCCCAGTATGAATACACGTTGGGGGAAGAAAGTCAGGAAGAAGGGACTGTGTTTGTCTGATCAAGAAGTGTTCACAGACAGGCTGGAGCATTATACTCACCTCGGGGATGAAGGGCTGGGTTGTTGCTATCTTGGAGAGGATACCTACCTTACTTGGCTGTAGGTGGTGAAGATGCTTGTGGCAAAACTCCCGGGGCAGTCAGCGCCCCTTCTCTGTGAGCAGCATTGTGCCTGCGCCTGCCTCTTGCTTAGTGTGAGGGATACTTACCCATCGGGGATAGTATTCTTCTTTACCATGCTGAAAGGAGAAGCAGGCAGAGCAGGAGACAGCGGTGGAAGTGGGCACTGCAGCAAAGGAGAGAGAACCGCGCAGTTAACACGGTGCTATCCCTTTCTCCATCAGTGGACCTTTTCAGAGGGATGACTCTCAAGTGAACTAAACCAAGCAGTCAGCTGGGGCTTGAAGTCATCCTGAACAGCTTGCAAGCTCATCTGTTTTATCCACTGCTACAGTACAAGAGGGAGAGACTGCAACTCACCTCTCCTCTCCAGGAGATCAAAAGAAACAGAGAGGAAAGGCAGTAGATTTCTTTCTTAACTAGTAGCAGCGCTGCAGGGATGCAGATCTGGAAACCCCTTCCG
>VWZY01001945.1:1033937-1055450 GCA_013399075.1 Chloroceryle aenea
GAGGGGTGTTCTGGCTTCGTATTAAACCGGCAGATGCTCTATATCCCAGTCCCCGCATTTCCCCTTGGAAGAGGCTCCGGCTGCTTTCGATTCTGGCAGTGTTTTGTTTTGTTTTCTTTTGTCTGTATGCAGATGGCTCTCCAGCTCACACCTGCAGCCTCTGGCTCGCAGCAGTATCCTATTCACATCCCGATGCTCGGACATGCTTTTCTCTTTTTAGAATGGAAGTCACATGGGGAGTGAAGGAGGGGTAATTGGTGAGCTGGTGATGGATCTCTCTGGTATTAGTTTTAATTTTCATTTTCAGGCTGGCCTTTCAGTCGTTTTTGAAACTCCTCCAAGTGTGATTTAAAAAAAACACCTTAAGTAGTTTATAACTTACAGTGTATTAACATACACAGGCTGTGAAATGATAGCCATATTTTTGCACTGCTCTTTCACGTGCTTATATGAGACAGAAGTTGCTAGTGTTATATTTCAGAGAGGTTCGTTACCATATAATTGATAAGCCTGCTTATTAATTACACACCTGCAATCTAGTCTGCAGTTAGAGAAAGAACAACTATCTCTGTTTGTCAAGACAGTAAACTTAGAATGTTATTCTAAGACTACAGAATTACAGACATCTCTCAGGTTAGTGTTTGTGGGCTTTTTAAGTTATTGTACGGGAGAAAAACTCCAGCTATAACTCCTGAATATATATCAGTACTTTATTGTGGAGTTTACTTTTGTGACTTTGTTGCACGCTTCAAAGCAATGTTTATACAACTTTTTGTTTACTTTGCTAAACTGACCATACTATGAAGTGGTGTTATTTTTTTCTGGTATATGTGTTACATCTTAAATGTTTTTTATTCGTTTTGGTTTGCATGCATGCTACAACACAATCGTGGAAAGGTTTATTGTTGTTAAAATAGGATTGCAAGAGATATTTTTGGTAAGTTTTTTGTTTCTGTTTTTGAGCGCAAAACTTAAAGTCTAAAAATAGTAAATTACAGATTATATCTTGGATTTTCTTCAGATTTGTGAGTGAAAGCTACTCATAACTTTAGCCATCAAGTATAACATAGCCATCAGTGTTTCATTGCAGTATTCCCAAGAGTTTATTAGCCAAGTTTATATTATCCGAGTGAAGGGAAGGTCTGGTAGGCACAGATGAGCTGTGCTGTAAACCATTTATCTTCAAAAACTAAGTTTGACATTCAGAACAAATCTAAACAGATGTCTGAGCAATAGTTATCGTACACTACTATTCCTGATTAATGTAAAATACTGGTTTGAATGTGATAATTTCTTTAATACTGGTTATTACTCTCTCTTCCTGTAAAGTGAATCTAGACTGATATATTTTTAAGAATATAATAACTCAGAAACTATGTAGATTTAAAAAATTTATATGTTTTTATTTTCAGCATGTAAAATGTTGGTCTCAATTTGTTAACACTCTTCCCATTTGCAGTCCTCTTTGAAATGGATTTGAGCTGTAACCACCAGAGGGAGCAAACTGCATGGTCGGATTTCACTAAAAATGTCCTCAGTTGTCAGGTATTGTAGGCTGGGACCTAGTCCAGGGCTAATTCACACTCCCGTTTCTTTGTGTCATAAAATAATCCAGTTGGAAATTAACAATGAATGTTAAATATCAGAAACATAGGTCATTTTAGTTTACTATTATTTATATTCCCTTATAAAAATGTGACATTTGGTTAAGCCGTTAATGTATAGGAAAAAATATATGGGATTTACATTTTATTTTAAATCATTGAAAGCTTTTTTTGGTTTGTTTTTCATAGTATACTGAAGACAGTGTGTTGGTAGACCACAAATAGATGAATTTGTAAATCGGAACCTATAGGAAAGTAGTACAATAAGAATACTTATTTACATGTTTCCTGCTACTGTACAGCAGTACTTAACCAGTCAGCTATAAGTCTATTAATGTTTACTTAGACATGTTCACATTGAATAGTCCCATTGAACTCTCTGGCAATTCCTGTGGTTTAAGGTATATTTCTGAATTTAATTGCCTCAGATTCACTCAGCAGTAATACTAGCTCCAGATGGTGCATGAGGTCTTACTTCTGAGGAGGGATATTTCCAAACCTCTGTAAATACTTTTACTCCCTTAAATGAGAAACTTATGCTGCTCTTTACCAGCATCACCATCTCGGCCTCAATTTTCCACCTACCTGAACAGTATCAGTACGGTGGTGGCTGGAAATAGATGGTGGACACAAGGCCTATTACCAGTTAGTGAAGGAAGCTTCCTTGAGGAATGATGAACATGAAACTCCTAATCTTCTAGTTTTAGGTAGTCTTGTGAGGAGCAGGGAGTTGAAGTCAGTGATCCTTGTGGGTCCCTTCAAACTTGAGATACTCTATGATTCTATGAAGAGAAGTGGCCCACATGGAGATACTCTTTGGGTGAAGTTTTTATCTTCATACAGGCAGGATTGAGCTGTACAGACATGCCACTTGGAAGTGGTTTGTATATCCAGAACAGCACAGAACAAAATGCTGCTTAAAATTAAAAAAAAATACATCTGTGTTTTATCAACTCACCTAGCTTCAGTTTCATTTTGAGGATGTGTATTGTTCTGCTGTTTTAGCCTTGCTTTAGTATGTAATTATTTGAAAAGTTTAATCTCATTATCTGTGGTTGCTTAGAACTAGCTTATATAAAAAGTCTTGTCAAACCTGAATTTGAAAGCTATGTTGGAGATACTTCATTTACATTGGCCTTGCTAATTAACAGATTGTTGTGGTTTAATCCTAGCCAGCAACTAAGCACCATGTAGCTGCTCAAACACTCCTTCCCCACAGTGGATAGGGAGAATAAAAAAAACAACAGAAAGAAGTAAAACTTGTAGGTTGAGATAAGAACCATTTAATAAGTAAAATAAAATATAACTAATAAGTGTAATGAAAATTAATATACCAAAAAGAGAGAAATAAAACCCAAGAAAAGACAAGTTGCTGAACAATGCAATTGCTCACCACTTGCTGACTGATGCTTGAGTGGCGACCCTTCCCTCTTGCCAGATATATGATGTCATCCGATATGGAATACCACTTCGGCTCATTTGGGTCAGCTGTCCTTGTGTCCCCTCCCAGCTTCTGCTAGCAGGGCAGTATGAGAAGCTGAGAAGTTCATGATTTAGTAATAAAACAACTAAAACTAAAAGTGTGTTGTAAAAATTATTATAATCCTAAATCCAGAGCACAGCCCTATACTAGCTACTAAGAAGAAAATTAACTCAGACCCAGCTGAAGCCACGACACAGGCAATGCTTGTTACATGAAAGTTGTTAATTGTGAAATCTAAACTGGAGAGGTTTTCATTCTCTCAGTCCTGCTCTCTTAAGTGAATGGTTTCTCCTTGTGTAGATTTTAGCAGATTATAGTAAAAGAAGGGATAGGTAATTTTTTGTCTAGTGCTTGAAGCCAACTAATCATTTATGCAGTTGCCTCTTTGGAATGTTTTTTTCCCCCTCAGATAAATTTGAAACTGCAAAAGCAGGAAGCTAGGTTCCCATCGTTGCTGTTACAGCTGGAGAGTGCGAGCTAGGGAATATTGTAGTGTCTGGTGAGAAGGTGAATAAGAACATGAAGCAAAGTTTGTTTATTGTCCTAAGCTATGCAGAGTGATGAAAGTCAAAAAACCAAATGCGAATAGATTTGTGTGATGAAGCAAGTAAATGGCTGATGGCATGGAGGAAACAGTAATTCCAGCTCCTTGTGCACAGTGATAGCTTATGACCTAGTTAAAGTTTCTCAAATTTTGAAACTTCACAGTCATGTTAGAGGTGACAACATCAGGTTGATGCTCAGTGGTGGCCAGAAAACAAATGAGTGCTGTGAATTACTAGGAACAGAATAGGGAATAGAAGATATGTTATGGTATTTAATAAACATACACTGTACACCTTTTCAAATAGTGTTGCAGTTCTGCCACCTATCCCAAGGATGGAAAACTGTTCAAAAATGCAAGGATATTGAGATGAATTTAAAGGTATTCCTCTTGTATAAGGAATTAAAACTGAATGTACCAGTGTGTGCTAGCCTGAAAATGAGATGACTTAGAAGGGGAAAGAACATAATAACTGTCTATAAAATCATGAATTGAGTGTAGAGGATGAATAATGTTCAGCTGCTCCCTTTCTCTTCAAACAGAAAGGTTAGACAGGCATTGTCAGATAAACTGTTAGGACCAAGTTAGTACAAAACAAAAGGAGAGAGTCCTTCCCATAGCAGAAAACTGTGTCAGGTGATAACGTGAAATGTGTTCTAAAAATTGTATACAGGTTTTTTTTATGCAATAAACATTTGTTCCTTTAAATGTTCTGCAGTTAATGCTAATGCCAAATATCCTGGGTATTTGTGTATGATGGAATTGATTATAGTAATGTTTAGCAGGTTTCGATAGCACATTTTCACATGTTTTCTAGAAGAAAATACATATTGTCTGTACTGTGTTAGAAGGTGGGATACTTGTAGATACTACTAATATTTTTCATGTGAGTTCTTTGGCTTCAAGATTATAAGTAACAGGGACTGAGTTAAGGCTAATTATGTTTTTTAAAAGTTTAACAGATAAAAGCAAAGCATAGGAACAAACTTGAGTTATAGTTGTTTAAAACCCCAGTGCACGTACACTATTTCAGAAATATATTTCAGATACAATCTTTGTTTTAACTTAATGTGACAAATTGTATTAACTTTAACCTCTGACTGGTTTTATATTTTCTGAGTCCAGCTTTCACACTCCTTTATATGTGTATGTAGCAGAGAATTTAGTTCATCAATTTAGGCATTCATATCTATATATGCTGCTACTTTTATGTCCTGCTTTCAACACATTTGCATTAGCTGTAATTAGAAGCATATTAGATATATTAGTTAACAGTAAAAAATATAATCCAAATCAGTAAGAAAGTTATTATAGCTTACAACATTTTACTTAGTTATTAGGGCTAGTTTTTGTGATATTTTGAACTATACAAATAAGTAAACAATTTTTCCATCTCTCAAACAGAAGGTCTGGGGATAAACCTTAAAATATAGTTGAAATGTAACATTTTTATTAGATACTGCATCTAGCACGCTGACTTCTGTGGGCTGTATGACTTCTCACACTCTTTACAGACAGGGCTGTATATGCCATGAAATGCTGTGAGCCCTTATTCTGAGCTGCCGCAGTTTATCGTCAGATGAAGCCCTGAGGCAAAGCAAGACTCAGCAAAGGCAGTGGCACTGAAGAATTATGGATGTTATTCCATGTAAATGTTTATGATTTTGTAAAAATTCTGGGTTATCTAAAGTGTTGAACTTTTCAGTTACAACTGGAAAATTCCCAAGTAACTTGACATTCTGTGAAGTGCCTCTGATGTTAAGTACTGGGTTGACTTTCTTCAACAAGCAAATTGATGTGAACTCTTCCTTCATTACAGTCTTATAGTTCCTCTTTCAGTTAGTCATTTTTGGCTAACATGATGGAATATCTGTCACACCCCTAGAAGTGTTGTTGTAATGGTTGGTTGCAATGTTTTATTTCTGTCAGCTACATCCAGTTTAAATTTATCAAGATTCAATTCCTGTTTCTTGGTATGCCCATATCTTCTAGTTTAGGACCCTATGCTAGATATGATCTTGTGCAAACAGTGATAGGCTGTTGGTAACTCTCTGTATTTATATTTTTGACTTTGTTCAATCTGTCTCTAGAATGCAAGTTTTCATGCATATTTTTCTGGTAACTGTTTCTGAAGCTTTTCCTTAGATTAAATTAATAAATTAGAGATTTATTTTTTAATAACTGTTTTCATAGTGTTCTGTCTGTACCAAGATTAGCAATTGACTTCTTGGTTTTTAAGCTCTTTCATTTAGAGGATGGGTATATTCTGAAAGTTACTAGCTTTTGAGGTCCATGGAGATTTTCTGTATGGATCCCTGCTAGTGTTTAGGCTTTTATTTACTGTTGCCCTTAGGGCCAGAGAAAAATTGCGTGGATTATCAAATCATACAGTGAATTTAAATGGAAAAAAAAAAAAAAGCCTGTGATAACAATTAGTATAAAAAAAAGACACAAATATTTATAATGAGGTATAAACAACTGACATAAAATATGTTGATATTATGGGGTATCTGCTGCCTCAGTTCTCAAACCATTTGTAGCATGGTGACCTTATTAAAAATAAAGTTCTGGAGTAGCTATGTCTAGTTATAGACATTTATAAATTATTTTAGACTTTTCTTGTAAGCATATGTATCCATGTACATGCTGTACTAACATTGACTGGTGTGCACAGAGCTATTCATTGGATGATTACTTACAGATGTATATTTTTAAAATTTTAAAGTGTACATGTGCAGATGCCTGAAGAAGCAGCTAGCTGAGTTGCCTACTCATCTATAGAATATATTATGAGTAAAACTGCCAGGTAAAAGAGGGAGCTGAAGGTATCAGTAGGTGGCAGGAAAACACTAGTGTTGCAGTGAAGAAATGTTACTTTACCTAAGTAACCAGAACCTGACACCTCTGCCTTTGTAATATTTCAGTTTTGATCTTTCTCTTCCTGGAGCTCTAGACCCCTTGTCAAGACTTCTGTCTTGATGTTTTCTGTCTGACAACAATCTTTTCCTATATTGCCATATTACTGTCCTCCAGTTAGTTCAAAATAGCCCTTCAGAGAGAACTTTTAGATGCTTTGGTGAAAAGTGGACAGGCTCTCTTTCTGTGATGCTCAGGGAAGATAGAGAGCTGGTGAAATGAGAAAGTGTTCATAACACTGTGATGATACATTCACCTGATACAGGAGTTTCTTTAGGATACTGCAGCTATACTTTGGAATAGTTACTTTGCTGTTATGTGTTTTCATTTGGGTTTGTTTGTTTTTGTTTGTCTTTTGGTTTTTTTTTTCTAGAGATTATTTTTGCATCAATTTGAAAAGGTAAACTCTGAGCTTAGAACTTGAGTCTCTGATTGGTACTGCACCATCTTGCATCCAGCAGTGCTTATTAGTTCAAAGCACAATACTGTATGACAATTATGTATCTGACCTACACGGGCTTTGGAAAGGACATAACTGTATCAACCCTATGCTGCATCTAAGAAAACTGGCTAGATCTAAGCTAACAGATGAGGAAACAGTTCTGGAATCTATACCTACAGTACTGTTAGTTGTTACTTGTTCAACCTGCCAACAAACAGTTATAGGTTTGTGTTCTCAAATATATCATCTTTGCATTTGGATAGGATGTGATAAGTGTTGCCATGACCAATCATATGAGAAAGAAATAACTTGGATCAGATACAGTGCTGTTTTCAGCTCTTCTTGACCGATTGGAAGTAATACAGAATTAAATATAAAATATTCCTTTGGTATTCACAAAACTCTGTAGGAGGTTTGGTTATTATAAAAGCAAGGCAGTAAGATTTTTAAATTTTCAGAGTGATGATGCCTTGCAGTGTCCAACAGTACATACTGTAACAACAGCTGCAGTGGGTATTACTGTTTGTGAGTACTTCTTGTCTCTGTCTTAAAGCTGATGTGAAGACAGCCCCCCGCCTTGCAACCCATGATTCCAAAAATAACCTTTTCCCAAAACCTTTTATGGAAATGCTTCTAACAACAATGAAAGGTGGGGGCATGTTTCCCTCTTGAGCATGGAGGCCTGAAGGAGGAACTGAAATAAAGTTTGTCTGAGCAACACAAAGAGTTCAAAGAACAAAGTTCAGTCCCAATATTTGTATTGTTCAAGCTCCAGACTCTGCATTCAGCCATAGCTGATGCCTATCATGAGAACATACACAGTAGGAAGTTTGGGAGAAGGAGGGAATTAAGGGGTATTTAGAATATAGCTGTGTTTGCAATTAATTATGGGGTATTTTACAGATTCTTTTAAGTTTATTTAAGATAACTTTCTTAATCAGAACAGGATCATGGAAAATGAATTGCAGAATACTGGAAGTCTTAACATCATTGAAAAGAATCCCAGAATCATTTAGGTTGGAAAAAACCCTTAAGGTCATTGAGTCCAACCATAGACCTAACACTGCCAAATCAATTTAATTTTATAAGTTCCTTAGATTTTAGTGTTTGAGTGCATCATTCCAACATTTGTGTTCCGCTTCTCTGAGACTGGAAGACTAGCAAAAGACAGTTTCCCAAGAGAATTTGTCACAGGATGAGTCCTACTGGGAGAAGTCCACTACTGTTCCTCTCTTCAAGTGTTGGTGTCCTTTTCCTTACCTGCTTTACTGTATCGAGTCTAGGAAAGTCCTGTGCTTTCTGCATTGGGTCAGATCCACTAAGTGGAAAGTGCAAGAAATCCTGTCATAGACTGGATTTCTGGAGAGCTGACTAATTTGCATTCAGAGGTATTTCTTCCTTACCTTCATTAGTATTTGTCTTAAATCCTGAATGATTTCATTAGCTACATAAATGCTTAATCTCTTGAAAATCCTGCTAAGCTCTAGCCGTCATTGAAAGCTGTGATAATTTGTTCCAGTTAATTTTGTATTTAACTATGTTGACATTCAGTTCCACTAAATGTTCCTTGTTTTTTCTCCTTTTTAAATACTGGAGACATGAGTAAGAACACCAATTTTTACTGTGTCTGTCCTAATACTTTGCACCCTTCTGCTGTTTGCTATAATTAGATTCTTTAAGAAATACCATTTTTTTCAGTTTGTCAGTGCAGTCACTGCAGTTGTGAAGTGAATTAAATATGTATGGAAGTTGATGCTTTTAATCCTGGTCGGTTTTTTAACATACAGGAATATTTGAGACAGTGTAATGTGTGCTTTAATTATTCTTTTGACATATGAAAGACCTTCATCTATTCAGAGTTGTCCTGTACATTTTTCAAAGGAAAGAGAAGACTTTGTTAAAGGTTACAGAAGAAAATGCTCCTTTAAAACTATGTTTTATTGTCTTACTGCAAGTATGTAAGAAAGTTAAATAGTCTGTTTTCTTTTCCACTGGAAGTGTATGTCATTACTGATACCTATTTTGTGTTGATATAGGGAGAGCAACCTATTCCAGTGATCTATCACCCTTATATTAAAGAACTTTTTCCTAAAGTCTAATCTAAATCTACCCTTTTCTAGCTTAAAGCCATTACCCTTTGTCCTGTTACAAACCCTTGTGAATAAACCCTCACCTCTTTTCTTACAGGCCCCTTTTAGGTACTGGAATGTTGCTATAAGGTCCCCCCGGGGCCTCCTTTTCTCCAGGCTGAACAACCCTAGCTCTCACCGCCTGTCTTCATAGGAGTGGTGCTCCAGCTCTTTAATCATTTTTGTGACCCTCCTCTGTACATTCTCCAACAGGTCCACATCCTTCTTGTGTTGGGGGCTCCAGAGCTGGACACAGTACTCCAGGTAAGGTCTCACTAGGGCAGAGTAGAGGGGCAGTGTCACCTCTCTTNCTTTGGATGCTGGCCAGTATTTGATTGGCCTTCTGGGCTGCCCTTGTGCCTTGGTGGCTTATGTCCAGCTTTTCATTTACTAGTACCCCCAAGTCTTTTTTCAGAGGACTGCTCTCTAGCATGCCTTCTCCCAACCTAGATTGATCATGCTGGTTGCCTTGGCCCAGGTGCTGGACCCTGCACTTGCTCTTGTTGAACCTCATGAGGTTCACCTGAGCCTACCTCTCCAGCCTTGCCAGGTCCCTCTGGATGGCATCCTGTTCCTCTGTCCTATTGACTGCACCACCCAGCTTAGTATCATCAGCAAACTTGCTGAGGGTACACTCAATGGCACTATGTCATTAAGGAAGACTGGTCCCAGTATGGACCCTTGAGGGACACCCCGTCATGTTTTCCCATCTAGCCATCGAGCCATTGATCACTACTGTCTGGGTGCGACCATCCAGCCAATTTCTTACCCACTGAACAGTCCACCTGTTGAACCCATATTACTTAAACTTACAAAGGAGGATATTGTGGGGGACAGTGTCAAAGGCCTTGGCGAAGTCAAGATAGATGATGTCCACAGCTCTTCCCTTGTCCATTGATGCAGGTCTTTCATTGTAGAAAGCCACTAGATTGGTCAGGTAGGACTTGTCACTGGTAAAGCCATGCTGACTCTCTTGAATCACCTCCCTGTCCTCCATGTGCCTTAACGTATTTTCTAGGTGGATCTGTTCCATGATCTTCCCAGGCACAGAAGTGAGGCTGACAGGTCGGTAGTTTGATCTTCCTTTCTACCCTTTTTAAAAATGGGTGTGATGTTTTCTTTCTTCCAGTCACTAGGGACCTCACCCGACTGCCATGACTTTTTGAATATTATGGACAGTGGCTTTGCAACTGCATCAGCCAGTTCCTTCAGTACTTTGGGATGCATCACATCAGGTCCCATAGACTGGTGTATGTATGAAGTGAAAAAAATCGTAGCCTTTGTAGTGGTGCTGCATGCTTGTTACCTTCCTACCAACTACAAATCCTTAGGAGATGCTACAAGAAATTCTCAAAACAGACTTATAGAGCCATCTCTGTGTTATGGGAGGATTCCTTTAGTGTACATAACCTGAACTCTGATATGGAGACCCCATATGGACTCTTCTGCTAGTAGAGGACCTGTTTCCCACTCCATCTGTCAATGAAGATAGTCATCTAGGTATTCATAATCTCTGCTAGAAGAGTATGGGACATCCAAAACCTTGGAGATTGTCTTTATTGCACCACAGTGAACAAGCACTAAGATAAGATACAAGCACCAAGATGTGACGTAAGGCCAGAACTGCTCTCCAAAATACAGGCACTTTACCTGGAAACTCAGTCTGTGGCATATCTGAAGAATTCTTCCATCTCTGGAAATCTGCAGTGATACCATCTGGAGTTCCATTTACCCTCCTGCTAAGTCTTTGCATCTAAACATACTGTAAGTATGTTTAGATGCAAAGTAACATAGTTGATTGGAATGCAAATGTGCATATAGTTGACTTCTGTAGAAAAGGGGATAGCAGAACACGATTTGTCAGCAATGTTGTGAAAGATTTTGACAATAGACATATTCACAGTCTGCCTTTTTTTTTTTTTCTGCTGGGGTGTCCCATTAGTAAATCTGTAGGTCAAACTGAGAAGAGGGCATGTCTTAAAAATAACTTAGCCTGACTGGCTCAAGTACTGGAACATCCACAGTGTAATTGTGTCAGTATCTCAATACACATATGGTAATTTCCAGTTACTTCTATTCAAGTGTCTTAATTCTCTGACAATTTCTAAATAATGCTTTACATATCTTTGTTGTTTTAAATCAGGTATCTGGGTATCTTTAGCTTAAGATGTGTAGAAAAAGGTATTTAACGAGAAAATAATTCATAAGAGGTTACCAGAAAAACTAATTTGAGTCCATAACTGGTAAATGTAAAATGTTTCATTGCACATGCAGTAGAGCATCCCTTATATACTAAAAGGTTTTTCCTACATCTTCTAAATGATTTCTAGAATTAGAAGTTTCACCTTGCCCCTATTGTGTGGTTTTTTTTAATGAGAAAAAAATAATTCAAGCCCCACCTCTTGAAGTACTAGTTTTTCATTCTTGATCTCTTTGTTACAGCTGTGCACTAGACACAGTGTTGAAGTGTATAATGTTTAGCATATGTTGTGGGTACAACTAGTTTTAAAGAGCCTTCCTGCATGATTTCCTTCCTGGTTTGTTTGGTTTTGTTTTTTGCCACAGTTGTGAAGTCAGTGTTCCTGAAGCTTATTAATAGTGTTAGAGAAAGGGTGGGGAGAAAGAAGAAGGTCCTTATATCTTCAGCCCATACACAGGAATTATGCAAGACTATTACAGTCAGCTTACATATTTAAAAACAACCCCCACCCCCAAACAAAAAAACAAACACCCACACAAAAGCATAATACACACTGGAGCCTTCTTACTCAAAACTAGTTTTATTTTTAAAAATAAGTTGAATGCATAGCACTCACAAAGATTCCATTGTTTTGGACATTTTGCATTTAGGAGCACCATTCTTCTGCCACAAAAAAAAACACATTTTGGTTCTGATAGTAAGAACAGTGTATTTGTAATGTACATTGGTAAAGCCTTTTTAAATAATATAGTGAAACTTCAGTGTATATTTTCTCTGTAGTCATTATGCAGCTGTAGTGTGAGAAAAAACTCGAAGTAATAAATTAAAACCAAACAGGATAGAGTGGATCTTCTTAGAGTTGACCTAAAGTCTTAAAATAGTCAAAAAATACCCTATTAAATGTATTTTTGCAGTATTAACTAATTGAATAAATCCCCTGCCCAATATAGTTCCAGTGTTAAGTATTAAAGTTTTATAGCTCAAATGCCTATGGGATAAATTTACTAATACTCCAAAAATGAAAAGCCTATACTGCTTTGTCACAAAGAAAGTTGACAAGTTAGCTGCTTTAAAGATTTTACAGAAAAAAAAAATTGCTACAGGCATCTGCTGTTATTTCAAGTCATGGTCTATTAAAAAATTGTACATTCATAGCATCAGAGGTAGTTAGAGGAGTGAGGACTAGGATATAGCATTGCATCAAAATGAAACCAACAGAAGTCCATTTTCCTCTTAAATAGGTTGAATACAAAGCATGGCATCTCATGAGGTGGAAAGTCTCTACTTAACACTATCTTAGACATGGGGAAATATTAACAGAGGAAGAAAGGAGCAGGGGGGAACCCAAAACCAAACCAACTTCCAGTTTAATTAAGAATTGACCACACTACACCTATTTCAAAGCTGATTCTCTAGCAGAGAGGGTTGTCTTTTTCATTCACCTTCCCATCCCTCTTGACTTACACATAAGATGCTACAAAAGCCTTCAAGAAAAATTAATTTATGAAAACAAAACCCACAAACAACAATAACAAAAACCAACAAAAAGCCCACCAACCACAGTGGGAAACAGGATTTCTTCTCCTCAACAGTAAGTAGGTTTTTGTAGCATGTTGTCATTCTGCCCCACAGCTGTCCTCCCTCCCTTCTGAACATTATGGTAAGGGCCCCCTCTCCTATGTTAAAGCCTTCATCTGAATATTGATAATGTATCTTATTTGTCTCTACTTTCAAAATGGTCTCTTAAGATTTACAGTACTTGTCATTAGATGGTACACAATTTTAAGTGCTGCCATTAAGGCAGAGATGTTAAAAAAAAGAAGCCCACATATGATAGATATTTTATAGTAATAATCCTGTCACCCATACCTCTTCCTGCCATATTATACCACAGGAGAAAGTCCGGTATCGTCTTGTGTTTAAAAAAAACCCCAACTTCCTGCATTAATATCTCTACCACCATTTTCATCCAAGAGGTGGATGAGTGAAGCTTTCTACCCTCAGACTATCCACTCCACAGGAGATAATGTAATTCCACAGTTATGTAATTAGCACCTTAATTGTGATAAAGCAGTTCACTCTAATATATTTTTGATCCACCCATTTAGAAAAGTAAATCTCTGCCTTTCCTTTTAGAACTCCCAAATAGTAGAAGATTGCTCAATTACCTGAGAATTTCCCTCCACTATAAGCCTGACAAAACTAGATTTCTGTACTAGATTTAATTGTACTTTTCTTTGTACAGGGGATGCTGTCAGTACAACTGGAGGATTTTTTTCTGTTGATTAATAGTGTGTGTGTACACACAGGGATCACAGCCATTGGAGTTCTGGTACAGTACAAGTTCAGCTGAAACTTTCTTTTCTTCAATTACTCAACACCCCACTGCTGGACAGTAGTTTCACACCTGCATACAGTGAGCACTAACATATCCCTTTGGTACTCCGCCGTGTAGTTGCCCTGAAGAAAAGCAACTCCAGTTGCTATAGTCTATTCCTTCTCTACCTTCCTCCTTCAAGTTACACCCAATTAAGTGTACAAACCAGCAGCACAGAGTAACGAGTAGAAAATTCCCTGAGTTAGTATGAAAGAGTTATTTTAAACATAAAAAGGATACAGAGGACAAAGAAGCAAAAAAGATAGTGTCTATCCCAAGAGGTATTTGAAACTTAAAAATTAGCCAAAATATCAGTTAACTCAAGTGCTTTAGCCTAAAGCAATTATCCAACACAAGTGCTGAAAAAGGGGCAAGATTATGAAATTAGCTAGATGAGATTTGTTTCTTCCTGTGGTCCCCATGTATGTGGAGAAGTCTTAGCATTCAGCCGATTCTTAAGTTTCAGTAAATTTAAAGTTAAGCATTAATACTGTATGGTGGGATTGCATAAATGTCTTCAAAATAATACTGCATATCTCCTTCATTAAAAGGCAAATCTGTAATTACTCCATGGCTGTTTTTCTTTTCACTAGTATTTCAAAGATGTGTGTTAGAAGCACAGAGTATTCTGAATGCCAGAGTAAGAACTTGTTACCTCCAGGTATATACATTCTTTTTAGAGGGTGTTCTGTGTGCTTATTTTTGTAGTCTGTATTTGAGCTATGGTACTGGTTGAAAATCCAGTTGCTTTTTTTTTCCTGGAAATACACTTTTTATTCCATTTGTTGTCCCCAAAACTTTTCTGGGGTTTAATTAAAAAAAACAAAACCCCCCAAAATAACCAAAAACCCCAAAACCAATTCCCCTTAACATATCTTTCCACCCCAAAGAAACAAGCACAAAACTATTTTGTACTTATCACCTCTCAAAGCAGGGAGTAATACAGGAATATCGTCCATTCACTTGGTAACTCCGGTTGTAGGAGACACTGATACATGGCTTCACTTCTAGCGGAACAGCCAGTGACATTGCAGCACCAGTCTGTACATGGCCTCGAGCCTGAACACTACCAGACTGTAAGGCAGCAGGGCAAGTCTGAAGTGGGTAAGATGCTGTATGATTAGATGATAGTATCTGTTGACAGTTTTGCTGCTGGGAGGTCTGATGGTGATACTGTAATGAAGACTGATGAGCCTGGAGATACTGTGGTACGTGCTGTTGAGTATTAGCCTGCTGGGGAGTTGGAGCTGGGGTCTGAAATACAGTATGTTGGGCAGACTGAGTATGTTGTACTTTTTGCTTGTTTGCTTCCTTCACATCATTATCATGTGCACTAAAAAAAAAAAAATTGAGAAGACAGAAGACATTAAAATAGCTTAAAATAATCTAAACTGTTCTGGGTTAACTTTTAAGAGCACTGAAAAATGGTGCAATTATATGAAAGCTTCCAAAGACTTTAAAAAACAAGGAAGAGAAAGTAATTCTAGGCTAGCCTTTAAAAACAGGTATCTTAAAGTTTTTAAATCTGTTTCTTTAGGATGTAGTTTCTTTTCAACATTTCACATCACTGCATAGCAATGCAAAATGCAGATAAATGCAAAGTACAATACAAATAATACAGCACTTGAAGTACTGTAATGCAGATCTTACGTGTATATTGATAATGGATTCTGTTCTGAGGAGTGAAAATGCTTTTATGTTTTAATTCCTCCACCTTTTTTCTAGCCCACCCAGTGCTTAGGTTAGACAGTTTAGCTCACCTGAATTCCCTTTGATTCACACCTGTCTGAAATATATTTAGACATACTCTTGCTCTTGCTGTGGTAAGCAGGTGCTGCCTACACACTTCAGTCAGGCCTAAAATCATCTTAAGTTTTTTGGTACTGCCTATCCAGGTCAGATCTCTTGAAGGCAGCTGGGATCAAACCCCTCACCAGTTTTCCTACAAGATTGGTAGCTTTTTATGGTGCACTGTAAAGATGACTGAAAGGCTTCACCCCCCACAGCCCAGGTGTTCCAGAGTCAAACTGAAAACATTTCCATAACAGCACTTGCATGCTTTACATTAGTGAAGCCCAAAGAGGTCATTAGGAACGATAATGTCAGACTTGGAAGGTGTGATTCTTCCAGCTACAGCTGTTCCTGTGTTTCTATGGAGCACAACTCTGTTTAGATCTGGGCAAGAGCAAACTCCAGTAAGAGGAAAGCAGTTACAAGTTTTTGATCTTAAGGTTTAGAATAAAAGAACTGACTGTGTAACATCCCATTCCAGTAAGGTTCACTTGGCACTTGTTGGCATAATTATCTCATGTCAGCTGTGTGTCTCTACTGTAGTACAAAAATGGATACATCAAAAATAGCTACACCCTACTGGTCATTTCCTCTCTCTAAAGATGGTCACTCAATCTGCATGTTTGATCCATAACCACTTTGGAGCATCCCTTGAACTTCCAAGGCATAAAGTAGGAGCTTCTATGCCTTCAGTACTCTTCACTATCTCTTTTTGCTCTCTGAACAGACTACAGAGATTTGGAAGAAGCTGTTTAACAGATTCTCAAAACATGCCAGAAGATGTTCAGTGGAAATGCCAAGACTGGGGTTGGTTTGTTGAAAAAAACCAAAAACAACCAAAAAAACCCAGAGGTTAGATCTGGTACGATATGCTTTTTGGAAAGAATAAAGAGTTACTACCTAACAATATTACCCAAGTATTTTTAGAACAGAAAAACTGAAATTCAAAAAGAAATTTACTTTCAGTGCTAACAGCAAGTAAGCATATTAACAGATGCAGAAATGGGCTTAGGAAAAAAAAAAAGCAGCTGTTGTTAACTTACATTAATAGTCGCTCAATACATGGCACTAGAAAATCCCAGGAGTATGCAGTAAGATGATGCAGTCGGGTAGGCCACGTTGGTGAGAGATGCAAGATAATCCTTGAAGAAGCTACACATGCAGTAGCAACTAAAGAAGGGGCATAATTTAAAAATGCATGATCTAGAAAGAAGGAGTAAGAAAATTATTAATTTAGACATTGTCAGTCAAGACAACAAAGGAATCATTACCTGAATTATGTAACTCACCTTGCAGTGATACTTCCAGAAAGTAATCAGCGTATTTTGCCATATATAACTTAGTCTTCTCTAAGCAAACCATTGGCCAGCCATCATGAAGATCAGTCTCATGGACAGCAATAGAAAGATAATAGTCGATGAAATGAGCAGCAGTTGGGAGGCACAAATTCCACTGAAATGTTTCTAGCAACAACAGCTCCATATGAAGCAAATTCTGTTTTGTTAGTACCAAATTCATGTTAGTCATACAACCCAAGCTGTTCAACTGTTCAAGTTTGGGAACACTGTCTTCTTTTTCTTCAAATTTACCTTCAGGTGAACAGAAAGGGGAGGGGGAAAAAAAGTTCATAATGAGTGAACTATGAACTATAAAACAAACTGTATCTTATGGCTGCCTGGATGATATTTCAATTCTACTATGTCAGAAAAGCTTGAAACTTTCCTGCACATGCAACACTCAAATGGAAGATGTCAGAGACCAAAAAAAAAAAGGGGGTGGGGGGATGTACTATGTACTATAAAAGGGCTAAATTTCAGCAGATAGTGCAGACACTGTGCAGGATACTGTCTAGTGCCATGTTTCCTGTTGGTTTCCCACCTATACACACAGAAGCCAGTTGTTAGGAGCAGAAGTAAGATGCATTAGGACATCACTGGCACTGCATATGCAAGTTTTTGTAAGCAAATTGTTGTATAATGTATCCCCATCATCATTGGAATACCACTGTGATGTGACTTGGCACACACACCACCACAGCATTTGGCTTTTAACTGCCCTCCTGCCCCCACACAACCTTTTAGTTTCTAAAACTCTTAATATTAGAGGAGAGCTTGAGCTCTAGCCAGCGTGGCTGCTTTTAATACCTGTTATGGTAAGCACGAGTTTAGATTTGATAGCTGGTGAGCTGCTTCAGCAGTTAAAACAAGTGGATTTCAGCAATGAGGATCTGAAAACCCCCACTGACATAAATACTATTTCAACTCTAATACTACTAACAGCTTCAGCTTTCCCTGAACTTTAACTTGTCAGGCCTGAAGCAATAATGGGTGTGTAAAACAGCCATTAGTAAGAGAAACAAGTGTCACATTTCCATACAGTTTACCACACAGTTGTGATATTTCAGTTTCATTGCAAATTCTTTCCATCTTACACTCCATTCAGTACTACACCATATGTTGCAAATGCTGATTTTTAGAGTGTTTTGCAGGACTGAATGTACTAACATTTGGGGTTTTTTTCCCAACAGTGGAGATACTTATACAGGACTTAATCCAACAGCATTCCCAGTCTATTAGTTTTTGCTTCCCGTATTCCAGTAATTATAGAAATAAGAGAAATTATGCAACTCCTGAAGCTTTTATTCCTTCTATAACCTTATCAGATATATCACAGTGTGATGTGTCCAACTTGTTTCACTGCTGTTTAAACTGCTTGTTTAAGCCAGAGAGGGCAAAAGTTTAGAACAGCATTCTGGTTTGTGCTTTCTGAACCAATTCATGTATTACTACTCAGAACAGTGAGTACTCCAGGCTTTCAGAGCTCTGCTTGCAGCTTGCCATAAAAACATGGCAGATGTGATTTATTTTTTTTTTAAATATAATTAGAACATGAAATTAATTTCAAAATCTGGCATTAGTTCAGAGCCAATGCATTTTCCTGAATGGATTACACTGGTTTCTAGATGGAAAATTTTCATAATCAGCACCTCATCCTTTGCCAAGAGAAGACTGCTAGCTGGTGGCATACAGTCAAAGTTTCCCTCCAGAAGAATCTGCAATAATCTTTTTTCTTGTTTAACTGTTCTGCTGAATAGCTGTATTGGTGGAGATGGGGGATGCAATGAAAGGAAGTGGTATACCAAAAATAGCCAACACCTCAGTGCCAGATCTGGTTTTCTAGCAGAGTGCCTAGAGCTGCAATATTATCTATCTTACTTGAGAAAAACCAAAGTAGATTCAGAGAAACAGATCAGCAGAAACTGAACCAACAGTTACTCCTGCTGCCGGGACCTGTTTCTCTGAATCTATTGGTTCAAGAAAAAGTGCCAGCAGGTATCCCAGCAAGCTACACCTGTATTCCTTTGGGGACATCTAAAAGAAGTCCACAAATGTTTAAAGGTGGATAGACACCACAAGCATCTAGCCAACACAAGCAGCACAGTTCATAATATGTGTAATTAATTCTGTCTTAAGAGTACTGTGCATTCACCAATATATTTCACCAGCATTACATTTTGTATGTGATGATAGAGGATTTATGCTAGCCTTAGCTTGCTTGAAGAACATCGTAATTTATGAAATCTGAAGTATTCCATAACCACACAGCACCACCAGCAGAGTGCAGTGCGCCTACCTATGGTTTATTCAATTTCTTCCCTTATCACAGGTTATGCAAATTTCTTATTTCCAGGACAGTATCTACCTATTTTGAGACATCTTTAGAAAGACAATTTTTCTATTCCTACAACAAAGCCCTGGAAGTTCACCTTGGAATAATTTGTTTCCGAGGATAAACATTCCGTTTTAATCACAGTTTTGTTTTTCCTCCCCTCAGTTTCATCAGGTGCCAACAGAAGTCAAAACCACAGTCTAAAGAAAAGCTCCACCAACTGGGCCAAACTGAAATACATAAATCTGACTTTTATAACCACTCTTGTTTACCTTATCTGCTATATCCCACCAAGACACACCTTGTATTTGGCAGTAGAACCTAGACTGCTCCAGTTAAAAGTTTGGTGTTACATACTTACTTGCTAAAAGTAAACAGGAAAGAGCAACCACGTGCAGCTGCTGTATAGATATGTCATAACGGTCCATAAAGAGGTCCAACAGATACACAGCTAGATGTCGTGCAGCCGGACAGAGTCTGAACCGATTGCTTACAATGGCAATTAGATCTGCAAAGTATCTTCTCAGATGTAACTGGGGAGATTGGCCTTTGTAGGAGGGCAGCTTCAGCTCCTAGATGGACAGGAGCATGTATATTTATTAAAACCATCATTTAGTTTGAACTGTTAGCAGATTAAAAAAAAAAAAAGTGTATTCTTCAATTTATCATGGAATTTTCAAAGGATTTCTCCCCTCTTCTTTCTACTCCCATTGTTACGGCATCCTTTTTCACAGAAAAAAAAAATCTATTTGCTTTATTACAAGAAGACCCAAGAAATAATACGGTTCCCCACAACATTAGTACAATAATAATTTAAAATTTAACATCTTTCAGTTGGGCAATTGGCTAGAGCGACTTAAGCTTTTACCACTTCTGTTGCATTACCTCTACTGTAAAGGCTGCACCTCTGCCCAGCAGCGAAACAGCAAGGGTATGCGAGTACTCCTCAGCTGCTTCAATGCAAAGTCCAACAGCTTAACTCAACCCCACCCTGCTACAGCTCAATCTGAGCAACCAAACTTTGCACTGAAGTGTTTGCATGTTCCAGTGCTGCCAGATCTCATGCAGGGTGCCTCCAAGAGAAGGGCACCAACAGCCAGCTGAAAATAGCAACTTTAGGAAGAGTAATGAGATGTGCATGTGTCAACATTTGCTACATGCATGTGTTTAAACACCGATTTAATCTGATCTGATTGATGTTGCACCGACACCGATTACGGTGTTCTCATAGGCAGTTAAGCGTATATAAACCTCACATGACCTGAGATTTGAGGAGGGGGGACCCCACAAAACAAAAGCCTTACCAACACCACAGATGAGAAAAATAAGTGGCATGATCTATTTTGAATACAAAATTTGGACATGACATTCCCCAGTCTCCTGCCTAGTAGCTAGTATTTCTTGTATAAAGCAGGACAGCAGTGCTGCCTTCTGTTTTCATGAAGAAATTGATGTGTTAGATTGTACAGCCTACTCACTCTAAGTGGGATTTTGAATACAATTACAATTCTATCAGGATAGTCTTGTGACATCAAGTTGGAATGGAGTAATCCAAAATTTTCAAAGTTTTAAGGTGAATTCAAAGCTCTGAAACATGCCATGGAAGTCAGAAAGTCCGCGAACAAACCTAGAACTCTCCCATCTCCCCCAGACTCCAAAGCTTTAGAATTCATCTTTCATAACACTTAGTTTTAGTAATAGGAACTTCGGTAGCAAATAAATTATCCCATCCTTCTCTCGTGTTCCCCCCCTACTCCTGGGGGGGAAAAAAAAAGTTCCCTTAGCAGTCACAGCTTCAAGAAAGATAATCCACTCATCACATACTATCAGGCAGCAAAAGCACATTTTTAGTACGTTCAGTCACTGTAAACTGATCCTCAGCTCCGGGCATAATGATGTGCTCTATTATGAAAGCAAACCCAGTGAGCAGCTTTGAGTCAGTCAAAGGAACTTCAAAGCAGTATTTCCTAAACCCTCTACTGTTCTTACTGCACCTAGTGTTTGGTTGGTTTGGGTATTGTTATAACAGCATCACAATGCTTTCTTCAGAGTTGAAACGTGGACCCACTTACACAGCCGACCGAGACACAAACACACACAGTGACGCCCCTGAGTTTCTAAAGAGCAAAGCCAGAACAGTCCGGTCAGTCACATAAAGCCGTCAAAACTGAGGACAAACAGCCTGAGTTTTAACGGCGGGGGAGACACCGTATTTTTCATGGTTCACAAAAGCAAACTTTACCAAAACCCCGGTGACCGCCTCACACGCTCTCTCGACCCCGCTCCGAGCCGCTGGGCCGGCCCCAATTGTTAGAGCCCGCACAAAGGCGCCGGGACCGCCAGCCCGCCGCGGCCTCC
>VWZY01001945.1:1055562-1068677 GCA_013399075.1 Chloroceryle aenea
CAATCGCCTGCCACCTTGCAGCACGGCCCGCCCGCCGGGCGCCAATCAGAGCGCAGCGCTCACGGAACACGCCGAACCCCACACTCCGAGACCAGGAGCGGGAAGGCTTTGGGCCCGCGGAGCTCCCGTAGCTACCCCGATAAAGGCCCAGGCAGGNGCCCAGGCAGGAGGGGGTGGAGCGCTGCCAGAGGGGCAGGCCTCCCTCGGAGGTCTCCGCCTCGCTACCCTCACTCGGAGTTGCCAGTCTCGCTCGGAGGTACTGTTGCTTGGACGCGCTGCTGGTATCGGCTTCGCGCATCCAGAGCGGGTTCGGGGCCTTGGTGTCAGCCCTTCGCAGGGGCCCCTGGGCCGTGGTGTAACCCTCCCTGGGAGCAGGCCTTTGGGGCCTTCCCACTGCTTGTCTGGGGAAAGCAGGATTAATGGGGCAATCCCTGGCCGGACCATGGTGGTGCTTAGTCCCCTAAGCACCTGATACCACACTTCCACCCTCTCTCCCCCCCGTTTCCTTTTTTTATTCATCTGTTCGGGATTTAACATGTGAAGTGATTGTGTGAGGAGCTGTTATCTCATTTAGCTCCTTTACACTTTAGATACCTTTTGTGATAAAGGGCATACGTTGCTTGGGCTGCAAAAGCTACGAGGCTCAAGTATTTGATTTAGTTTGTGGGGGAAGCTCTCGTTCATAGCAAGTTAAACTCTATGGAGAAGATTTGTAATAGCGTGCATTCTCCTTTTAAATAGCTTGTGCTGTTCACCTGGGTGATTGGGCCTCTTGAATCCTGACCGATTCTTGTTAAAAGGAGCTCCCACTTGCACTTCTAGTTTAGCAGTCGGTGCTGTGCACCTGTTTTCTGTTCAGAAGGCCTTTTTCTCGATCCTTTCCCCTTGTTGGTAATCCCCTGCTACAAGAATTTCTTATGAAATAATACTTGGTGCTTTATAGTGGTTTAGGTCTTTGAATTACCAAATACCCAAACAGCTAGCTAATGAGAGTGCATTGCCTGTTGTACTAGGTCTTACAAAGTGATGAAAAAGAAATGCTTTGGATGCAGTTCATGTTGAGGGAGTATATTTAATTCTTCATGTCTACCTCTGCTCAGACATTATTAGTTTTTTTAATTAAGAAAATGGAAACTAGCTTTTTGACATAACCAGTTTAATTACTTTGTAGCTAGAACTGTAAAAGCCTGTTTCTTTAAACATGCATATCTAACTTTAATGGGTAGTCCTATGGACTGCAGGGGTCTGTTTCATCTGAGCAAGTGTGATCAAAGGTAGGAAGCCCTTGTTTTTGAGAGCACATTTCTCAGGTAATTTCAGGTTGATGGATTTCATTATATAATGCTACATAGTTTTCTGAAGGAAAAAAAAGTTAATTTTTTTTGTGCATGTATGCAGAATTGAGAAAATACTTCTGGTAATTTAGGTCAGCTATGAGATACACGGACTATGTCAAAGCACTGTTTTGCTGTTCTGATGGCTTTCTATGTCATTTCTATACACTGTTTTAAGGCAAGTGTATGCTCAAGCTAATTTTGATATTTGTAGATATGCTGTTTTAAAATTACATATTCTTGAAGAAAGCTAATACCAAACTTTATGTTTCAAAGTAGATTCCTAATGGAGGCATTGTCATTCATGACACATTTATGGCCTTCAAAATGGGTTGCATGCTTGAAGAGGAGAAAGCTAATCAACACCAACATGCTAAAAAGCTGTTAAAATGAGCCCAAACAGTGAAGTGACATCTCTACTCTTCCATATTGTGAGATACTGTTATTCCTGCTGCCTTTCCCTAGAGCTTTTTAACCACAATGTGGGTTAGTCTGTTGCTGAACTGTTAAGGAGCAGAGCTGAGGGCGGGGTGCAGGCAGGGAAGAGCACATACTTGCTGGTTTATTTCTCAGATGTGCTTGTCTAACTTGGATAGGGAACATCATTGTGATAAAGCTATGTTACTCTGAGAGCTATTTCATTTAGGTATAATAATCAAGAAGAGTAATGATCCTGCAGTTACTCGCCAGACTGCAAAGATGACTGAGCCCTGGAACTACCTATTTCAGATCCTTGTAATGCTCCTTTGTTGCCTTTTTCCAAGTTGCTACATACACATTACAGCCTGTTGTAATTGAGTTGTTGATTTTGTGAACAGTTACACGAATCTACTTTTCATGCAATAAAAAGATAAGTTTGTCAAGAGTCTCCTCACCATGCTCTATGTCAGGATTGCTCCTGGAATGCATTTTCCTCCTGATCTTGGTAACACCCAGAAAATCATCCTATTGAAAAAGCCAAAGCATTTCCGTACAACCAATGTTACCTGCAGGAAGCATACATCTCACCTTACGCCTTAGCCCTGACTTGAAGAATTGAGAACAGTCTTGGAGTCTCCAAACTGAGGCTGATTGCTTTGAGAGTCCAGAGTTTAAGATCACAGTTTAGGGCTTTAAATGGGAATGGGAGTAGTGCCACTGTAATGAGAATAGGTTAATACAGCTTCTTTAATAAAAATAATAACCAGACATATTATTTTAACTGGTACAGATTTTACCTACTTTTGATGGTGAAAGCTGTGTACAGTGCTCTTAGTAGTCTTACCTTAGTCCCCTGTGCATGTCAGAACAGAATCAAAACAAATTCAGTAAATCCTTAGAATAAATAGAGGATATTAAACATTACTTTCAGTCAGCCACTGAAGGTTTTCATTAGCAAGAAACTGGAAGTGTGAAGCTTTCCACTTATGTATAGAATATGGAACCTGAGAACAGAAAGTGGAACTAAATATTATGAAACCCTTTTGAAATGGTTATCTGCTTTCTCTGAGTGGCCATGAATCACCTAAGCAAATACATGTGTCTTAAGGGGGAAAGAGATTGACTGTGAGAACTGTTGTCTGTGCTTTGAAAAGGTGCCAGTAGCAAGAAACACCGTTATTCTTGGAACTTCCCAAGAAAAATTGTGACTCTGAACTACATCCAAGACAGGCTTGAATGTAATGTGTGAAATCTGGACTAAAACGCTTGTAACATTTTTGTGGAATCCTCTAAAGAGGGTGCTGCTGGAGTCTTACAATTTATGGACCTGTAATTCCCAATATATATATAGTTCAAGCACAGTTTCAGACACGGTGGGTAAGCTGACTTCTCTTTGTAGCTCCTGGGAGGTGAGATCTGTATCTCAGGAGTCAATGCATGTATTGATGTGTTTAAGCTGCTTTTTCCTCCTCTAATTATTTTGGTGGTTCTTCTTGACCTGTGAAAAAAGAAACATGGCTTTTAAAATACAAATGAAGAACTTGCAGGTAATTGTCAAGTACAGCAAATACTCTGATCTTGGGAACCACCGTGTCTCCACATTAGAAACCTTTTCCTCCTATACTATTTCTGGTGTATTTTTTCAGTGTTAATGGTACATTGACCACAGAGTACAAAACTTCCTGAAGACTGACAAATTGTTTTCTTGCTTTATATCTTTGAAGATTTGATTTATCTTGACCGATGGAATTAAATGAATCAGTCACTTCAGCTACATAAGCAGATTCCAGGACAGAAACGGAGTTCTAGGATGACATGGCACTGAAAGAAATAGTTAAATAAAGGCTCAGTCACTATGATAATTGTTGTTTGGTTTACTGGTTCTTGCTGCCTTTTCTTTTTTTTTTTGTGTTCCTGTGTTGATCTGTTCTGAATAAAGTGATGTTAATTCCTTAAAAGGCGTTTTTGGAGTTAAAATGTAAGAGAATCTCAGTTTTGTAGAACTGAGCATTGTTGGTTTTTTGGTGTTGTTTGTTTTTTAAAATCGTTTAAACTTAGTTCCTGTGTTTCTTGGGGTTGAGAAAGTTAGTTTTGCATTTGTTACTGTACTTGTTGATCTCATTTTCAAACAAAGGCTGCATCTGATGACATTTGTGGCAGGAATATTTCAAGGACATTTAATTAAAGGGAATGAATCACTCTGAAGACAGGATGGTAACTGCTCATAGAGCTCTTCTGCAGCATGGTGGTAGGTGAAATGTGGCATGTTGGTAAAAAGCCATAACACTTCAGAAGCGTTAGTGAGAGCAGGCTCCTACTGCTCCAGGGTTGTATTTGTAAATGTTTGTACTGAATGTTAAAGGTACTCTGGGGGTAACATTTTTAGAGTTGGCGGGGGATTTGGATTCCCAGAATAGCTACTAAAATGTGATTTTATATTAGATTTGAACTTAGCTGGTAAATATCCTTTGGAACTTTTGAGTTTAGTTATTAATATGGCTATTAAGCGAGAAAGCATCTGAAAATGATCTGTCCTGAACAATACAGGCTTTTCATGAAGCATTTTAATAAACAATTTGGCTTTAAATGCTTTCCCATCCTCTGGCAAGCTATTATAAAAGTGTATGCCCATTAATGTTTTATTTGGCATTAGGATAAATGTATATATTTTTGATAATGTGTTGGATGAAGGAAGCATTCATGTAAGTGGAAGAGTGTCGGTGGATATAATTTGTACTGTTGAGTTCTCTTCTGTAAGCCACACTCTAGGTTTAGGAAATAACTTTGTCAGTAACTAAAAAGACTGGAGGAATTTTGCATCTAAAGCCTATGTACTTCCTGCTTGGAAGGCTCACTTGACTGGAATTTAGGAAAGGTTACTTGTTGTGCAGTTAGCTCAGGGATGGAGGGACAGAGAAGTTAGTGATATGTTGTTTCTGTCAAACATGTTTCAGTTTTTGTTATATCCCCAGTATTTAAGTGGGTCAAAGTCGTTTGTCCCTTTTAATTTAACATTTTAGATCTAACAGTGAAGATTTTAATTTTATTTTTTCTTTTAATACAATATCCAGTGCTGCCAATTTAGGAGCTGGCCCAGGCAGGGCACCACAAAGTTAATGTTTTTTTGTCTGCTAGTGGTTGCCATGGAGGAGGGCTACATGCAGACATGGACTCGCATCCATAGGGAGACTTAGTCTTTGTTATGCTTCTTGTTGAAATGCTTCACTAGACTGCTTTCAGGTCTGTAGCCAGACACAAGCAGAAAACTTCACACTTCTGGTTTCTTGCTAATGAAAACCCAACTGATACTACTGAAAGTAACCATTAATATCCTGTGTATGTTCAGAGGACTTACTGAGCTTGTTTTGAGTCTGTTCTGATTTACATGCATGAGGGTAGGGCAGGGATGTGTAAAGCACTGAGCATCCTTTTAGGTAAGGGAAAGCTGCTATTAGGTCCTTCTGGAGAAATCTCTGAGCTAATAAGCCCAGATCACTCAGCCTCTCTTCAAAGGGCAAGTGCTCCAGTTTCCAGCCATCTTGGAGGCCATCTGATGAATTTTGTCCAGTTAGTCAATGTTTTTTTTGTACTGGGGAGAGGAGGGGGGCCCCAAAGCTGGATGCAGTATTTTAGATGTGATCCTATGAATGCTAAGTAGAAGTTAGTAATCACTTATTTTGATTTACTTGCTATGGTCCTGCTAATACAGGCCAGATGCTGTTCACTTTCTTCCATGCCAGGGCATACTGTTGGCTCATGTTCACCTTGCCCCTGAGGGAGTCTTCAACTTTCCTGTAGCGTTGGCTGGTCTATGTTGCACTCTCTTCCAGGATGCTTGCCATGGTTACAGCATGGTTTACTTTGTGTCCATGAGATTATTAAAAAAATAAATAAATAAAAAATCAGCAGACTTGGAATTGGGGTAAATCCTGCCATATTCTGCACGTTTTACATGTTTCAAGTACCATGCTCCCTGATCCGTTATTTAGAAGTGCTGCACCTTGCTAGGTTGTGTTGGTAGTGATGAGCTTGTGGTTTGGGGTTGCAGTATGTAGGAATAGTGTATCCTAATCTGGTCATGGATCACAATGAGATCTGGTTCTGCAACAGTGCCCAATAAGTGTAGCCAATTCTGCATCTGATCATCTGCAGTGGAAATTTATTGAGCAATGATTGATCACTGCTTATGGAAGAATCTTTAATCAAGTGCTTAATTAGTGATTGTTTAACTTGTCCTTGAGCTCACTATCTATAAATTGTATTTAGTGAATCTGACAGATGGTATCTGTTCTGGACCCTCTGCCCAGAAGAAACAGGATGTGAACAGGACAATCTGGACGATTGTACATTGTGTGCAGCTGTATTTTGACCATAATTCAACTGCACCCAGGCATCTGGCCAGTTCAGGTGTGTGTGAACCTTATGGATCAAGGGACAGTGTATGTCCACATTTGGCACATATTGGAGAGCTTACAGAAATTAGTTATGCGAGTTGTTTGTTACTGAGTATAAAAAGTGTGAGACCCTTGGGCTGACTCCTGAAACCTCACCTACAGGTGTATGCACCATGTAGCACCTTCCCCATTACTGAGGATCTCCAGGGGATGGTTTTGAAGTGGTGATTGCTGATTTTCTTCATTTCTGTAAAGCAAGACAGGGATTAACTGGTGCATTGCTACCCTGCTTATATTTTTTGATTATTACTATAATGCATGTAAAAGCATATTAATCTTTATATTAAACTGGAGTCTGTGTTTTTACTTGTAATCCCACCATTCAGCAAAACATTATCAGAGTCCAAGGGCTGCTAATGTAATCATTGCATGTCACTATGCTGAAAGAATTTGATATTTTTATATGTTTGGGACGTATTTTACTGTCAGGCACATGGCCATGTGTTGAAGGAGACAAGTAACTATATAATTTCTGGTTAGTATGTGAATTTACCTTTCTCAAGCTTCATGGAGAAACAGATGACTTCTGCTTCCTAAGGTGATTTTCTGCTAATTACCTAGTCACAACATATCTAGCTGAGGCATGCTTTAATAGACATGAGTCAGTGCTATTTATTTTCACTCACTGCATTGTGACTCATTACACCCACTGCATTATTAACAATGCAGAAACATGCCTCCATTTGGATAGCATTAAAAGCAATGTGATGACTGTTCTCAAAAGTGTGTGTTAAATGAACAATCCAGTTGAAGGGATACCTGGATGGAAAGGTGAAATGAACTCAGTGTTTGGTTTCACATCTTATTGCCAGGTGTACTCCCATCTGAAACTGTGACTCCCATTTGGTATGGGTGACTCTCCATGTGTGACTCTTCAGTGAACACACGCAGATGTGTAAAAACTGTGCCCTGAACAGATAGTTAGCACCTCATGGGAGGAAGGGTTCAGTAGTAAGTATTTTTGTTTGCTTGTTTAAAATAATCAGCACTGATGGTTCCTCTAACAAGGGTGATAGAGACAGGATTCAGGTAAGTTCTGCTCTAGGACAAAAGGCCAATCTCCACCACCCCCACAGTGTAAGTGAGGAGAGGAACTAACTGGTGAGACATTGCTCATTCTGCAACTTAACCTGAGTTGGATGAAAAGTGCTGGCAAGAGTCTGATGGGCTCTATTTAGTTGCTTTTCACATTGCATTGCTGTGATCGTGTGCACAATTTCCAATAAATTCATGATTGTTTTCTGTCCCAATCAGAATTACTTGGAGGGCAATGTGTGAGACCCATCTCTTTTGTACTGTTGGCAAAAAAGGAGCTACATTTGCTTAGTGTTTTGAGAAACACTTCATATGAAAAAAGATATAAATCTGTGACTGAAATTAGAGATATCAATATGGTAAATAAACAGTATCTGTGAAACACTCGTACATTACCATATTTCACATTTGTACAAGATTCTCTTTGGCAAGAAGACAAAGTAGCACTTCATGTTTCTCCACTCACTAATGGTCTCAATCTTAAGAAATGCCAGCTTGTGTTTTGTCTTTAAGTGTTGGTGTAACAATTTCAAAACAGATGGCAAAAGTCAATCTTTGTGTTTGTCATTGCTTTGCTTAGTATGTGACTGTGATTAGAGTAGGTATTGCCTGTAAGAAATAATTTGATTGATACTGCTGGATGTTTGTTTTGTGGAAGCTTGTTAGATTTCATAACTTTTTGTTTGAAAATGCTTGTAGAATTCTTCTGAGTTTGCTACTTGCAGTTTGCAATTTACTGTGTTACTTAGTTATAAAAGCCAAGTGGTCTTATTGTTGGTTGTTTGTCTGTCTTTTCTTTTTGTAAATAATCACCAGAACTGAACTGAACTGAGCCCTGAGCCTCTTTTAAATGAAGTGCCATTTAAGGTTATCCTGATGCAGGCGTTTGTATGCTCAAAACTGGCTTTTTGTGCCTACATGTTGCTGTAGAGGAGCAAGAGCTCTGGAATGCAGGGGTGAAGGGATATGCATCTCAGTAACATTAGGGTAAGTGGCTGCAGGAAGGGAGGCATATGGTAGGATGGAGATGAAGAACAGAAGCAGGTGATTAAGAAGAGTGACCATGAAATGTTAAAAGTCTTTAGAGACTGATGTTGAGAGCAGTGCTCAAAGACTGATATGCTTCGTTGGTGTTGCTGTGCAAAAGTTGGCTCTTAAACAACGTCAGATGTTCATTGCTAGAACAAGGTGTATGTCAGATCAGAGGTGCAACTATGGGAAAAAACATGTCAGATTAGAGTGACTTTTCCAATACTTAGGTTTTACTACCTGACCATGTTTATTAAAGATTTCAGGTAAGCATTTCCATGGTGATGATCTAAAGGGAAATGGAAAAAAAAAATCCACCAAACTAGCTCACCACATTATACTTAGATTTAAATTATTAATTATGCTATGAAAATAAGAGGTATAATTCTGCAGACACAGAGCCACTGATGCTGGCACCAGTTTGGGTTATGGTTGAATGGAATATTAAGTTCACCTTCGGGATTCCTGCAAGTGGTTTAAAAATGTGTTTCTGCATGACCCAAACCTTTGATCTGGCATAAAGTTTCTTTAGTAGTTCAGGTTCGTTTAATATATTTAATTGGGTTATGCTTATACTGGTTATATCAACAATTGTCTGTTAGTGCTGCAGTTACTTTAGACAAGAATAGGAATTGCTCATCCTTTGACAGCCAACATAAAACTTACACAAAATTATAAAGTCAGTATAAGCTTGGTAGTTTATACTTTTTTTTTTTTTTTTAAATCTCATCAAAATGTCATCTCTGTAGATCACAGAATGGTAGGGGTTGGAAGGGATGTCTAAAGATTTAGTCCAACTCCCTGCCAAAGCAGGATCGCCTAGAGTAGATCACACAGGAACAAGTCCAGGTGGCTTTTGAGTCTCCAGAAATGGAGATTCCACCACCATATACTTATATAGGTCAAATTTCTACTCCTGGTTGATTCAACTGCAGGTGGATCTGGTAATAGTTCTTATGGAAGCCTGACCTTACCTATGGATAAGAACATTTGCATCCTCTGTGCTTCTGAGTTTCACTTCCTTGTTCTATGAACAAGTTAGCCCAAGTAACTGATAACTGTCATGCTATAAAAGCACTGGATGCAAATAATCCTGCAAAACTAACTCATCTAAATGCTTCCACTGAAATCAAATGGGTAATGTGAGATGATGTGGTGGGCTTTGTACGTAAGATGGAGCAACAGTTAATGTAGTTACTGGAAACAAAAAGACAATGCTGGCTTTGATTTTTTTTTTTTAATAACCATCAATGAAAGAGACTGAAAACTGAAATTATTTTAAAAAGATTGAATGACATCCTTCTATCTCAACTATGTGGAGCTGTAATACAGATTGACTGAATTCAGAGGAAAAAACACAGGAAAAGTAATAAAAGAATCTACTGTTTTTTTTGCTTCGGAGTTCAGGTTAGGTCATGCTGAATATTATTTCATGGCCTTTCTCTAGTGGTTTGTGAGTAATTTCTGAAGCCAAAATACATGGTTTTCACTGATTAATGGTCTGCAGTTAAATGAGGGCAAGCAGTGAAATATTATGAGGTTGCAGAACACAAAGTGAGTTGACAGAGCTCTCCAGCATAGCTACAACATCCTCCTCATAACAGGAGAATCATTATTCCACTGTCCCCATCCACTTTAAGTGGGATTTTTTTTTTCTCTCATGGAAATACTTCAGTCATGATGTAAAATTTAAGAATATCAATGTACATTTCACTTCTTAAGACACTTCAGGTAGAAAAAATGAGGGAACAAGGCAGTGACATGTGATCAGAGAAATCTTGATGGATCTCTAATACTCCATGGATTATGAAGTAGAGAAAGTGGATATATGATGTAGGGAAAGTTATATGCAGTGAATCCATCCATTTTCAACTATTTTCACATTTGGATTATTTGCAACATAAATCTATATAAGTGTATCAAGATTAATTTTATAGTGTCATGGAATCATCACTGGTTTATTCAACTATAGTAACAGCTAAATGATCTGAGCAGTGTTGCAGAACACCACCTCATTTGTCCCGCCTTCCTGTATTTAGCTTCTTCCTAAAATAGAGGAATAAATGGCATAATTTCAACCAGGATTTTTTTTTCATGAGCACCTGAACTACTTGACGAAGAGGCTGATAGGGAATGAAAATGTCAATTTGGCAAATGCAGTGTAATGTGGAAGAGTTCTTAGGAATAAGATTCCAGGGTAATTACTCATGTCTGTCAGGGGACCTCACTGGAAGCATTGTTGGACTTTGGCCTGCTTCAGCTGGGTGGGGAACAGCCAGGTTGCTCAGTGGAATTGATAAAACATTCAAAGGCTGTATTAGCGTACTCTAAACATGTCATAAGCATATCATCACCAAGGTTTAATTGAGGGCTCCCCATCATCCATATTTTTAAATCTGAAAATCTGATGCTTATTCCTGCAACAGCTCAGTTCTGTTCCCCTTGAAGTCAGCTGGAGTTTTGCTTCTGGTTACTTTCAGTGCTGCATGCACCGGAAACATTTCTGGTACTATTGCTATTCCCAGCTGTACAAAGAGCCATAACCTGAGTGAGCAGCTCTCTATTTCACAGAGCAGATTATCCTGGGATATTAGTGATATAACTGAGAAAAATGAATTTCTTCAGAAGCAGAAGACTGCATGGTTACGTATGCGTGCTGTGATGATTGTCTGGACAATCAACATAGCCCGTCCCACCTGACACAGAAGTAGAAAGTCTTTGGAAGCCCGAAGGACACTGCTTGCTTCAGTGTGGTTTATGGCTTAACACGGCTGTACTGCATCTTCCATTCTCAGTATGCTCCCAAACACGGTCACACTAACTGCCTGCAGACTTTTTGCAATATGAAGCAGATGGATTTAGGAGAACATCATGCTCCTGGCTACTCTGACCGGTATTTATGAAAAGCATAGATATGGGCTGCTGTGAGAACTGTTGTGATTTCTACTTGTGCAATCCTGGCCAAGAATGATGGAGGTGCTGTGCTGAAATTTGCTGAACTTGACGTGACCCTTTTCCTGATAATGAAATGTTTCTGTTTATAAAGCTGTCAAATCTAGTACTGCCACTTGCCTTCTAATTCTCCAATAGTATCTAGTGATGTTGCTCTTTCACTAGTTTTCAGCAAACATCCTAGTTTAAACAGAATAAATTTATTAAAAACAACACCCAGATCCTCTTCCTAACTCTCTATCCATTACTATGAATTTATTCCTAACAGAACTTTTTGAGGTGTATATCTAGAATTATATTCTATCTCAAAGTCTAGACATGTTTGCAGATTTTAAAATAAGGCATTAAATACTGTTAGCAAAAATATTTCAGTAAGTGAATGTGTGCATGTAGCAGTTTCAAATAAATGAAGATGTTACATGCAGAAAACAGTCTTACAGTAATTTTCTAATAAGTGGAGAGCAGAAAAACCAGGCAGGTTTTACTTCACAGCAATTTGATGTTGACTGGCACATGCCCCCAAATTGAAGACAGATTTCTTTATATGCTTCTTAGGGATTAAAGTTCCAACACTCAGCTTGGAGTTCCTGAGTAGGAAGCTATGACAGATAACAGGTCATTTGCAATGACAGTCTGTGCAGACTCTTAATAATACAGTGTGATTTGAAAGAGACAGGTACTTTCTATGTGGTATGGACAAAATATACAATGGGGAGGTTCTGTAAGGAAGCCTATCAAGTTTGCTTGAATACAGAGTGCTTTGAAGTACCTCACTTGAAACAGAGCTACCATACACACAGTGCTATTTTAAAAGAAATGGAAGTGATTAAGTTGGAAGCAATTTCAACTCTGAGAATGCGTGGAAGTGTCTTCACATTTCAGGATCATCTTCATATATGAGTGAATTGGTAGATTCTTCAATCTTGTGTCACTCTTGCTACATAATCTTCCTGACATTCATGGACATCTTGAGTGTGCCACTGTGATTTGTCATTTCAGCTAACAGGAGCTGGACAATTTCCTATTCTTTTATTAATTTATCTAGATGTACTAGTGAGCTGTAATCTTGATACTCCTTTGCCTGTGTTGAGAGTGTATCTTGTGTGCATCTTTTAATCTGTGGAAGCCAGGAACACTTTGCCAAAGATATCTTTCACAATTGGTTAGGATTCTTTTGAAGTCTTGTTTGTTTGAGATTCTTCAAAGCAAATGGAAGGAAGGCAAGAATATATATACATTGCTATTATTCTAATGTCCAGTACTAGCCAGAATACTCAGAGCAGTTTGCATCTTGAAGCATTTTAAAGACCTTTTTTCCTTATTGACGAATTATCATCCTTAATTCCTTAGTAAATTGAACAAAGGCAGAAAGTTGAGGCAGCTACATCACACCAGGGAGAACTGGCACCATATTCAGTGTTAGCACTTAGAAATTTGAGTTCTTTTGGTTGTTTTTGGTTCAGGTGTTGTTTATTTATTTTTATTTTATTTTATTGCTGTGTGACTCAGGTACCCACTAAATTAAAAATTGCTGACTCTTGGTCTTGGTGGTTTGGCCACACCCCAAATAATTGAACAGGCTAGATGTGGATCACTGAATCATGTCTAGTCTGGCAGGAATGACGGTGTAAGAATTGCTAGCATGTAAGTGGAGAGATCGTAGGATGCTGTGGAGACTAGTGTCAGTCACATTAAAGCTTTTAATGGTTGCTGGTCAGGAAGACTCCTTTGGAGTTGGATGAGCCCATTATCAGACTGGAGGCCATGGAGCTGCCAGTGAAAACTTGTATGTGCACTCCAGGCAAAGCAGAGGGAGCCACCATACTAAACCAGGAAAAGCTGTCAGGTGAGATAAAGGGGTTGATTGGTTGGTTTTCTGTGTGTGTGTGTG
>VWZY01001945.1:1071652-1084467 GCA_013399075.1 Chloroceryle aenea
TTTTTTTTAACATTATGCAAAGAGAAAGTTGTAGAAAAATTGTGTAATGGCTTTGCTGTTCTCTTTGAGTAATCATTGAGTATTTCTCCTGTTCTTAACCTCTCAATCATATCCTGCTATGTAAACCAGTCTTTTACCTCCCCACCTTTATCAGACTCTTGGAAAACCCCACAGACAGCATTACTGTCCATTTTCCCTGTGACCTCTTCTGGGGCCAGTGGTTTTCCATTGTTTCAACTACTTTTAAACAAAGGGATGTTACCCACATTGCTCTCTACTAAAATGAGGGTATCACAACTAGCAGTTTCAGAAAGGTCTTGCAACTTCAGTGTTGGCAACACATCAAAATAGAATGGGTTTTAGAGATGCCAAAATAACTCGTCCTGCTGCCCAACAGGGCTGAAGTCTTTTTAAACATGTACTGAATTTGTCACCTGCATTGCTGAACATGCAATTCGTGCAACCTTTTTACTTGTGTGAGTCAGCTTCTACACTCTGGGAAGCTTCTACAGAATTGGGTTCTAAATCAGTTATATCCTCACAAGATATGAGTTCTCAGTGCTGCTGTGAAGGAAAAACATGTAGGCACTTCTAATTGATTTGAATTTGATTTGTTTTCATATTTAATGTTATAGTCTTATAATCTTTCAGGCAGCATGTGCAAATTTTTTTTTTTTTTTGAAGTGTCCTTGTTACAGAATACTCTGTAGAGGTTAATTTCCCTTTAGTGGTTTCTGAACTCTAAAATGCCAAAATAACTATTCACAAGAGCTACTTATTTTATATTGATCTTCTAGTGTTTCTGCTGCTCTGCTCTGGACACTGATCTCTTTAGAGGGATTACTGAATCTTTAGAGAATGCAGTTTTTTCTGTTTACTGAATCTTTAAAGAATGCATTTTTTTCTGTTATCTCCTTTTTTTTTTTTTAAATGGTTCCGTTAATTTTCCTTTACACTGAAATGATTGTTACCTTTTTCAGTTTTTTCAGTTTTGCTTGTTTTATGGGGTTTATTTATTTATGTTATAATAGAGTACAAATACAAAGATACTTGAAAACTTAGTTCACCCTTCCAAAGTAAGAAAAACTGTTACTGCTTTAGAGAAGTCCCTCCATGCTACATGGGATGAGGAGTCTCATAATTCTTCTTCTAAGAAGGTTGACTTGTTGGGTAAGGAACGTGATGAACTTTCTACCCACAGATTGCGTTGTAGCTACTTTTTTAACTTTCTAAAAGGATCCTTACTCCCTCTGACTCTGAAACTGGAAGAAACCTCAATCTGCCCCATATGTCACAGTGCCATCCTCAGACCCCTTCTTCATTTTCCTCTGCAGGGATGTTACAAGAAATAGCATACTTACCTCAGCTGCTCCTTGGCTTCTGCTCAGATAAATGTTCATCAGATGTTTAGAGCTCATCCAAATGTTGCAAGTCTCAAGCACCTGATAGTATGTATATTTGCTGGTATGCTGTGCTTTCTTAGTGTCTTTCTTTATCCTCTTCCTGTCCTATTGAACTTGAAGGAAGTAAGACCAATTTTAGACGATTTAGCTGGCAGATTGAGAACTGTGTTCAGACTCATTGAGCCTGAAGGAAAAGTAGTTCTCCTAGTTTTGAAACAGGTTAGGAGGAAAATTAGACTGGGAACTGGAAGAAGGATTCTGGCTATACATGAAGTCAAACAGCCTTTCAGAGAGAAGTGAAAAGAGGTGTCCTTGACTATTTTCATCTGTAGCTATAAGGAAGTTTTACCATGTTGTACTATATTAGCTGCTGTTCCAAGTACTTGGAGATCTATTTTCTCTTTCGTAGAAAATATGGAAGATTTCATATGATAATATGGTGCTGGTTTATTATCTGGGTCTTCAAGTTACTTCCATAGTGATGTTTTAGATATTTAATGTTCTTCTGCTGATACCTGTATGAAACCATATTTGAACTATATATAATGGCAGCACCGTCCTCCTTTCAGTGAACCCTGAGTTCTGAAGATTATGTGGGACTGTATAATTGTATTGCTGAAGTGACTAAAGGCTGAGCCTTTCTTCATCACACCCTGTGTTCTTGCCTTTTTTTTTTTCCCCGTTTTTTTCCCCCCCAAAATAAATAATACAACAAATGTTGACAGAAGAAAATTTAGGCTCAGGTCAGGAAAATTCCCAAGTTGCATGAAAGAACTCTGAGATACAATTGACATGAGGAATTTCTTTGATGATATAAAGTTACTGTCATAGGATCATTGGCGGGTGTCTTTGGGGTGAATGGGGCCAGAATGGTACTTCACCTTAGGTTTTACCAACTCTTGGATTTGCTTTTTCCAGTGGCGTAGAGCAGATGCCATATTAAAGAACTACAGGTAGTTCATCATGGATGCATCTGAGAATCTGGCTCTATAAATCTAATCTTTCTAATCAGATAATCTGATAAGTGTCCTTGCTAGATGTGCAGGAGAATGTTGGGTGGAAAGCAACAGTTGGGATCCTTTTAAAGTTTAATTGCCTCATGTGCATCATTATTTTCATTTATGATGCAGCCAACAATTGGACAGGATGCATAGTGCGTAAGCCACCTTTTAACATCTGTTTAGTCCAGCCAGAAAAGGGAAGGAGGGTCATTAATCCTTGACTGTATTTATGTGCACAGCACCCCACAATCATAATGCAAGCCTGCTCACTATTATTCTAACACTGCTAATTGGGAAGATTTCAGCAGACATGTCTGCTATTCTCCGAGGTCCAGCTGGTATCTAATTTCCAGCAGAGTTTGCTGAGAAACATGAAGGTCAAGTAACTTCCCCAAGGTTACACCATAAGTGGCTCAGCTGGGATTAGGACCCAAATTGTCCTTACTCTAATCTTTTGCCTTATTAATCACTGTAGTCTCTTTCTGCAAGTACCTAGCAAGTTCATATTTGTAGGTTTACACACACAGTTATAGGCAACCTCACTGAATTTGTGGGAAATAGTTTTCATGAGAAGGCAGATAATGAAATCGCATTAGCAAAACTAACTTGTAACTGAAATGGAAAATAATTAAGGCTAGATTTTGCTTATGGGAGCTATAATTTTAATGGCAATGTTGCACTTCTTTTCTTGATCTCTTGTTTGTCAAACCTGTGCATATCTGGCCACTCTCCTTTATCAGCTGGCAATACCTATGTTATTAAGGAACATGGTATCTCCTCAACTTTTTTGAGTTTGTATTTACCTTTATTATAACTCAAAGAAATAGCTGACTGGCAATGCATAACCAGTAACAGGGTGGCTGGGACACGGTTTGTCTTTTGTAAAACTCTCTGATGCAAATACACTTCAGCAATTAGGATTATAAAATGGTTAGAAAACAGTTGTTTTATTCACCTCTGTGTGGAATGCAGTATTCCATTTTTAAGAGGAAAAGCAGTGACAGACATTTTAGTCAGGATGAGGCCCCCCCAGTTTTATTTATTTTGAACTGAAACCCATGGTCAACAGTATAGAGCATGAAACCATTTCTAGTGCCAGCTGGTTTTAATTAAAGGCTTAGTTTCCCCAATACAAAGACACTTCATTACAAACCAAGCAGCACCTTCACACCAGTAGTCTGCTCAGCTTCTGTAAACAGGAATGGGTACAATGCGCATGTCTGGAGAACTGCTTCGAAAGCCTCATGGGGCACACAACTGAAATAATAGCTAACACTTTTTACATGGATTAAGGAACCAGAAAAACAAAAATGTCTTTGTTTAGCCTGTAGTTAAACTACATCACCATGGTGTAACTGATCGCCTGCCCTTAGGCAGTGAAATCCAAAGCCACGGGGCACAATTAACAGGCAACCTGGCACCTGCTGTCTCCAGTACATCTTTTGAAATATCTAGAAAGAGATTGTGTGTCTTATCAAGGGATCGTGGATGGTATATCAAGACTTTTCTGTTGTCCACTGATACTTCAAATTTAGCCTATAGGGCCTGGAGTCCTATATAAAGGGAGTTTGCTCTCTATCTCCACTCTTCAAAAGTTACCACTGATATTAATAATTTCAGCAAAAGTGCCGGAGATGAATGAATATTGAAATGACACTTATTTGCAGTGTGTTATAGATGATTACATGCAATGACACAGTTGTGGGGCTATGCAGAGAAACTTCTGTTGTGTTGCTACCTTTGACAGACCTGAAGTGCAGTAGAGGATCTAAATATTGGAAATGCAAGATGATGGAAAATTTAAGAACAGTTGACTTTATTAAACCAATATATTATTAGATTTTAGTCTAAGAATAATGCTTCTAAAACAAAGATGTCACAAAATGCTTTGTGACAAAAGCATGTATTAGAAATGTCACCCAGTTCTTGAAAAAGAAACTCAAGAATTACCTCCTACATACCACAGAAGGTGCAAAGCTGTTGGTCTGTAGAGTAAGACAAAGAAATACTTTAAGCTAATATAATAGCATTCATTGCAGAACAAATTAATCTTATAAAGAACTAATTATTTTAGAACTCTTGAGTGTACACCTTCACTCCAACTTGATGGATAAAGTAAGGCAGAGGTTAAATGATCTGACCTGCAGTGTGCAGGTATGGACACATGCACCTAGGTGATAAAAATGTTGAGAGGACTCTCCTGACAGATACTCATAAGTATTAGAAATACAAAAATGGACAGAAGTTATGGTGTTGTAGAATGTATAATGCCGTGTCTTATGTTATGGTGTGGAACAACTTGGTAGTTTTAAATATTTCAGTTTGTGTATCTGTACCTTCTGAAAGGGAAATCAGCACTCGCTTTGCTAAAGAAAACAAGACCAGTACTCAGGATGTATTTTGTAATGTTGCATCAGAAAGATGGTATGTGCAATGGTGTGTGGTTTCTAGTTTGTTTGCCAAGAGTAAAGTCTTCCCCATTTTGAGAAACACTTGAGGATTTTATTTTTTCAGCATCTCTGCGCATTGACAGATCAATGCAATTTGCTCTGATTCAAAGTTTCCTGGGTTTGCCAGTTCTTGTCTCATCTGGACAACTGTGTTCCAGCTCCTTGCTCACACATTGTTTCAGTACTTGCGGAAGCGTGGGCTTGCGGAGCAAAGAGATGATTCAATGTGAATTAGCAGCAATGCTCAACTTTATTCAGGCTTTGTGTTCCTTTTATCTAGTAATACTCTGTCCACGGCATTACGCATTACCTAAGCAAACAAACATTGGTTGTTAACTACTGTCCACTCGCCTCTGGCTATATGCTGATTGGCGGTTAATTGCTGTGCATGCTCTGCTGGCTACCTGTTAATTGGGTGCTGATGTTCTCACATTTGGAGGAATACCTCATCCTATTCACCGTCTGAGGCTTGCCAGATACCTCCTTATCACCGGTTCAAGGATGCCCAAGGAGGCGAGACGAGTTGCTTGTCACGTAGCACACTCATGCTAAGGATTCTTCATAACTTTGATTCACTAGGCCTGTATCATGGCCTAGCTCAGCGAGCCACTCTTCCGCAGGTACTGATAAAAAGGGTATTAGGGTCCCTCTTTAGTATCTGCTGATATTAAAGTTCATGTCATGCAACAAATACTGCTAGCTCAGCTGTCTGGCACGAAAGGGTGCAAAGTCAAGATGTCTCTCACAGTCAGTTCAGGAATTTCTCTCTTAAGTCATCTGGCCATAACTGGCTTTCCAATGGTAATGGCCTCACCTCTGAGACAGCTGATTGGTGTAACCTGCTTTGATGTATGAAAAATGTGACAGGATGTTATGGGTGGCTTAATGCCTTTTAGCTGTAATTTGCTCTAGATTCTTGTTCTTGAGCATTTGTTCCTGCCTAAGATCTTGATCCAATTTTCTACTTTCTAGACCTCGTCCTAATTCCTCTCCCTACTGAATGCTAGTTCCAAATCCTGTCCTTGATCTGTTCAGCCTTGGTTCCCAGCTCTTGCCTTTCTTTTCCAGCTCTAGTTTCTGCTTGAAGTTAGCTTGCCCGACCTTCCTTCAGCTATGACTGCTCCCAGTGCTGAAGACATGTTCATACATACACTGGTATTGCAATGAGACAAATCTGATCTTCACTTGCCAATGCAAACTTTAGTTTTTATGAGACTGAAACATACTCTGAGGACAGTGGGTTTAGTATTGTCCCGTGAAGAAACAGGTATGCAGATCTTCGAGTTCTGTTACCAGGGCAAACTACTCAGGAAGATGAAGCTCATTTTCAGGTGAATAATTACTAATTGAGTTACATGTGGTGGAGCTGTAAATATAGTGATAAACTTTTTAAAAATTTTGTTTGCACATTTCTAAGAATGCCTCTTCCATCTTCTGTCTTGGCAACACCACCCACACACCTTCCACCCCCCCCATCCAAAAGAGAATAATAACAAAGTATCTAACTCACTTCGTGTAATGGGAAGGTAGAGGGATGCTTTCCCCACAGGTTTCAAATGAAGACTCAGTAACTTCCTAAGAACATTCCTTTACTTGTACTACAGACTCTTTGTATGCAAGTGATCAGAAATTGCACCTGTAAAAGCTATGCTGAGAATAAGTGCATGAAGGGTGTCCAGTTTATAGCAGGGCCTCTTAACTGAATGTATCCATCTGGTGGATGTATTAAAATAATTAACTAGGGAAACTGATGTAGGGAGTCTATTTAGCAGAGCATCATCTGGCCAAAAGCAGATTCCAACAAAGCCGTAGAAGAGGAGGGCAAATGCTGCTCTTTTCCCAGCTTTCTCTCCCAGTGCACAGCAATCAGAGGCTCTGGATCATCTGGATTCAGAGGTTTTACCTTTCATTTTAATAATTTGATTTTTCTTACGTGAATTGGTCTCCTACCTTTTCAAACTAATGTAAATTCTTGGTATCCTTCACCTCTTATAAGAGTATGTTCCCTGATTTAAAATTTAATTGCACAGAGCACTCCATTTGTTTGATTTGAACTGGCCTCTTGATAACTTAATTCTATGCCCTCTATTTCCTATACTATAGGAAATGGTGAGCAGTTGTCCTTTGCTCACCTCTTTCTTATCGCTTCTATAGCATTGGCTCTTAAGCTATACCTTCTCATGGCTGAAAAATTTGAGTTTCTTCATCCTTGTACTAAAGTGATTCCATGTATTTGGGCTGCTGTTTGTAACCCTCCTGGTTTTGTGATACCCAGATTGAGAAAGGGAAGACAGAACTGAACATAGTGTGGAAGATACATCCATAGCAAGGATTTATTAAGCAGCAATATGACATGCACTGTTTTGTTCTCTACTCCTTTTCTACTGGTTCTATTTGGTTTTATGATTATTACGGAGCATAGAGACACTATTCTCATAGCAATACCTATCACATCTCAAAGATACTTTTTCCAGGTGGTATTAGCCATTTTGGAGCCCAACATTTTCTGTAAAAAATTATTGTTGCTTTTCCTGATACTGTATTGAATTTCATCTTCCAGTTTATGGACCTGTTCTTCAATACCGTGAACACTGTCTACAGCTCTCTGCAGAAAACTGTGACTTGAAAAATTTATTGTCATCATTGAACTTTGGCATGGTGCTATTTCATCCTTCTGCTCCATGAATATACTGAGCAGTGCAGGCCTTAACAGAATTCTGTGGGATTTTCTGGTAACTTCAAAAAAAAAAATATCCAAACTACAATAAATCTGTGTATTAATATATTTTATGCTTTCTTTAGAATTTCTGAAATTTCACTCTGTATAGACATAACACTTCTTATGTAATAGCTCTTAGTTTCATCTCATGAATACTGTAAAAAAATTGGGTCCCATGTGCCATATTCTATTCTTTTGGCAGCACATCAGTTTTAAGTGAAAAGTTACACCTCAGACACAGTTTTCCAGCCATTTCTTATTCTATTCAATCAGAACTCCTGTCTCTGATTTTACTGACTTTGCTACCATTGATTTTGTTGTTCTATAACCTTTTCTACTGACACGTTGAGACAATTTAAGACCGTCTTTCACACATATTCCATAAAGAAGAGTACAGACACCTCCACAAGTCCATTCTTACAGACGCAAATAATTAATTTTAGTTTACTCCCATGGTTTGACCTTCTGAGTGCTTGTTTTATACCTTGCTCATTTATTGGCTGTACAGATTTTCTGAAAGAGTTAACTGTTTTTTTTCTTTTTTCTTTTTTTTAATGGTAACTAGCCTGGTTTTGTTTCATTGGTTAAAACAGTAGGAAAGCAGGGTAAGGCTTCTTTTTCATGATATATTATCTTATAAACATAGCAGTATTAATGCTGACACCTAATGGTATTATTATTAACATCAGAACATCAGTGAATTCTCGTTATGGCCTTACCTGTACATCTACGGTAATATTGCAATACTGAAAGAAGACAGTAATTCAGCTTTCTTTGTGGACCTCACAGTACAAATCAGTTTTGGAGCGATCTAAACTATAATTATTAAAAGTGCAGTTATAAAAATTCAAATTAAAACAAATATGGCATTGGTATTATCTGTAGAAAGAAAAATTAATTTAAATTCATGTTAGATTGAACAAAAAAAAAAAAGAGAAAAAAGACTAAAAATTGTCATAGATAAAAACCTTTTTGAAATCTGACTATTTTCCCCTACACATCTCAACAACTGTGAATAACTCACAAATATGAAAACCTAACTAAAATATTTTTTTCAGTTTTAGCTAGGTATTCCCTCTTTGTAATTAAAATATGGTACACACTAGCAGTAACACTTTGTTTCTAACTCAGAAGCTTTCACTTCTGTGACTGAACTCAGTGATATCAGGGAAACGTATAAGCAAATTCCCATTAAAAAGAATGGCTTTTCTTTAAAAACTGAAGAGTTCCTCAGCGACGTTTGGTCATCAGTATTCGCCTTAGTATAGACTTTTTGAAAATGGAATTATGTTTTGGTTACCCCTCCCCCCTGGAGTATTTCCTTAAGTCAACCCCAATTATTTGGTATGAATTAATTTCTGATATAAATAATTTCTGATAGTTCAGCAGATTGTGTAATAAACTAATCCAATCCACCCCGCTATCCATAAATAAACTGAATATCTAAATGAAACGAGGGATGCAGTACTCCTGTTGTTTGTGAGACACCCATGTATTTGAGTAAAACATTGTGTTTTCAGTTTTAAACCATTGCATATATGAAACACATAGCAACAATAATAAAAGATTGCATTATGAAGGCAATTTATTTGCACTTAATTATCCAACCAATTTGTAACAGACTAATGCTAATGACATATGTAATGGGAAGCCCTGTCATTGTTTGGTATTTCAGATGCACAGAATAATGTGATGTAATGCACACTGGGACAGTAACTATACCTTTAAAGCTTCCAAAATATAACACAGCTCATACATGTTTCTGGAGACAACAGCCAACACTCAGAAAAAAAACCAAACAAAACTGAGTTCAGATGTCAGAGCAATTTTTCTGGGTGAAATGTAAAAACTGCTGTGAGATATTTCATGTTTCACAGACTGTCTTGTGGTTGAACATCTTTTTCACAGTATCTCACATAGTAAAGTGGACCAAATTCAATTTATCTTCCGGAAAAGAATGAAGAATGGAAGTATTACGTGGATTCAGTCCTTGATTTTTAAGAATTTGGGAATTTAACAGTGACATGTACATATCGTGCCTATCTATATGCATCATGTGTGATCTCTGACTTCAGGAAAAAAAGACAAAGATACTTCAGTCCTCATACATAGAACACTGTATGATGCCACTCTAAAGAAATCATATTTTAAGGATAATATAAAAGCACTTAAGAATATCTACATTTGCATTCACATGCTCTGTCACGATTCATGCCTGATGCCACGTGAGGTTCAGCTGCCAGCATCAGGATACTCAGTGTGCTCTCCTGTGCTGGGCACTCGCTTCTGAAACACTTGAGAAGACTTTGGTATTGCTTGGGTTTCCTTGATGGCTTTCAGTTTACTTTCTGCTCTAAGCATGGCAGGATGGCAGTTGTTACACGCATTGGTCCTCTCTTCAGTTGTGTGTTACATGTGGTGCATGTGGATTCAAAAAGATCTTCGAGGCATCTACTCATGTCATAGTTTGTAAGGGGTTCCCAGTACTCCTGCAAAATGGGAAGGTCGTAGACTATTACTTGGACATGTTGGGAGTGTTTTTGTGGATTCTGACTCTCGTGACTAAAGAGCTCTTTTATAACTTTTGGGAGAAGCTGTTACACAATTGTCGGTCTCTTGGTGAGTTTGCCCATTGTTGTAATTTTTCACTGAATTACCACCTTTCTTTTTTCCACATATTCCTATACAAATCTTAATCCCAATACAAATTCATTTTTGGAATCATGTTTTTTGATGTGTATGATAAATCAGATTTTAGTTTGTCTTTCGTTCGTTCGTTCATTCGTTCATGCTATCTCAGGTTTTCTTTTTCTCACTTGTGCTTGATACCTGCATGTGCTCTGAATTTGGGTTATGAAGTGGTATAATACAGATAAAATGGTTGTTTCTGTCTTTAGATGTAAATTTGTCAGGGTGCATAGTTGAAAACATAATACAGATATTTTAATTTCAGATTAGGAATACCAGCATTCTAACACTAATTTGATATTGCAGCTGCTCATAACAGTGATGATTTTAATGAATAATTCTTTTTTGCTGTCTTTTGTGACTTGCCAGAACTATGTCTTTTCTAATTTTTTCCTTTCAGTTGTAGTTAATTTCCAGATCCTCCAAACCACTGTGGGTACATACGTACAACCTCCACTTCTGGGCATTTAGAAAAATGTAATGAATTAGAAGCTTGAAGAAGAGCTTGAAGATATGCATGCAGACCAGGGTATTTCTCTGCTTACTTTTAGCACAGATTGTTTCATTGGAATGTAGCAGAGCCATTAATGACATAATTCTATTCCTGAACATATTCTTTAGAGCCAAAAAACCTGCCCCAAAGATGGTTTCTATTTTTCTTTTACAGTCCAGGACACAAGGGAAGTAAGTGATGTCAGTTTGAGCAATGGATTAAAAATCTGTTTAATATATCACAGAATCACAGAATCCTAGGGGTTGGAAGGGACCTCGAAAGATCATCTAGTCCAACCCCCCCTGCTAGAGCAGGGCCACCTAGAGTACATCACATAGGAACATGTCCAGGCGGGTTTTGAATGTCTCCAGTGAAGGAGACTCCACGACCCCCCTGGGCAGCCTGTTCCAGGGCTCTGTCACCCTTACAGTAAAAAAATTTTTTCGAACATTCAACTTGAACCTCCTATGCTCCAATTTACACCCATTCCCCCTTGTCCTATCACTGGTCACTACTGGGAAAAGCCTAACTCCATCTCCCTGACACTCACCCCTTACATATTTGAAAACATTGATGAGGTCACCCCTCAGTCTCCTTTTCTCCAAACTAAAGAGACCCAGCACCCTCAGCCTTTCCTCATAAGGGAGATGTTCCACTCCCTTAATCATCTTAGTAGCTCTGCGCTGGACTCTTTCAAGCACTTCCCTGTCCTTCTTGAACTGAGGGGCCCAGAACTGGACACAATACTCCAGGTGCGGCCTCACCAATGCAGAATAGAGGGGGAGGAGAACCTCTCTTGACCTACTAACTACACCCTTCCTAATGCACCCCAGGATGCCATTGGCCTTCTTGGCCACAAGGGCACATTGCTGGCTCATGGTCATCTTCTTGTCAACCAGGACCCCCAGGTCTCTTTCACCTACACTGCTCTCCAGCAGGTCAGCCCCCAACCTATACTGGAACATCTTGTTATTCTTCCCCAAATGCAAGACTCTACACTTCCCCTTGTTGAATTTCATCATGTTTCTCCCTGCCCAACTCTCCAGCCTGTCCAAGTCTCTCTGAATGGCAGCACAGCCCTCTGGTGTGTCAGCCACTCCTCCCAGCTTAGTGTCATCAGCAAACTTGCTGAGGGTACATTCTATACCCTCATCCAAGTCGTTGATGAAGATATTGAACAATATCTTTATTACATGCACACACACTCAAAAGACAGCAACAATCTTCCTTGTTCCCAGATTTAAATAGATTTGAATAAAAAGTGTATTTTTAAACTTTGTTTCAACTATTAAGATATGTCAAGGTTCCTGGAAAAGAGTTACTCATCTATATTGCTCATGAGTTAAGGATTTTTTTGCTTTGGGAACCTAAAACTTTTTTTTCTCTTTGCTTTTAATTATTGAATGCTATTTCCTATGTGGAGAGAGGTTTTTGTTTTCAATGACCTCTTCATTCACAATTCATCTTTACAGTCTCTTTCTGTCATAGGCATTTCCCTTTTTTGGCCATGGTACATCTGAATTTCCTCCTTCACATGTGTCTTCATTCTTTTTGGTGATCTTTAGGTGATCTTCCATGTGCATTAAATTTAGCACAAATGCAAGAGCACACCACTACTAAAAAGCGTAGTTTATCGCTCTTCTAAGCAGCAATAATGTTCAGCTTTTTGTTGAGCATATGAAAGCAGCAGTTGATCTAACACAAACAAAATATTCCGAATGCTCTCATTGCTGCCATCTTCTACAGCTACCCTCTATACATATATTGTGTCTATACAGTTCAGCAAATCCTGGTGTAGGGTGCACCACAACCAGCTCAGGCAAGGCCCTTCCTCTCCGGTTGCTTTATGATGAGGCATCTGCTCTCCCTGCCCAGTGCCGCTCACGGGCGGAGGGAAGCGCACGACCACTGACAAGTACGATGGGTCGTGCGGCCAGGCGGCAGCTATAGCCGTGACATGTGGCCGAGGCCTGTGGCGGGAGTGCCGCGCGGCCGTAGGCCTTCACCCGGCGCCAGGCCGCGGCGGCCCCCGGGAAGCAGTACGAGAGGCCTCGGCCCTCC
>VWZY01001945.1:1086812-1154885 GCA_013399075.1 Chloroceryle aenea
AAGTGGAGCCCGCGGCGCGGCCCTGAGGCGGTGGCAGCCCCGGAACCTCGCCCACCGGGCCGGCATCACCGACCCCTTCGTGTTCTGTCCCTGCTCGTCTCTGCCTCCTCGTGTTTGGGACGGGAGGACACCCCGCGCCGTGGCCCGGCTNTGTGATAGATAGATAGTATCTGACGGCCAGAAGCTCTAGCTCCATCCGTTCAAGATCTAGTTCTGTAAGTTCTTGCATGTGTCCAGATCTTTGTAGAGGAGGCACTGCTCTTAAATCTACAGACACATGTAGGATGGGACTAGGCACGGAAAATAATTTAACACGCGTCTTTTGTAGTAAAATTTAAACGAGTGAAAACAATTTTTACAGGAATCTTGAAGATACTGCCTGCAAATGTATTTTGAATGTCTGTTATTTTGTTCTAAGTGGAAACACTGTAAAAGATGCCTAACTCCTATCTGTCATGTCTCATTATATTGAAGTATATAGCTAAAACTTTTTTCTCCATGTCTGCTTTTTAAAAACAAAACACTGACCCATTGGAGCATTTTGGGGGGAAGAAAACTGAGGCTTAGAGCTGCAAGTGGTTGCTTATACTTGTGCTTAGTGATTTGTGTTGGCTTTTTTTTTTCTTAAGAGCTAACTGTAGTGCGTGCTTGTGTATTTTCAGGGGTTGTATTCGTTATAACTACTTTATAATCTACTTACTTGTTTCAAATATTGTGAATGTAATATTCCACCTCCTTTCCAGGCTTTTGCAAAACTTTCTAGAAAATTATAATTAGTCTTTGCTCTAGAACATGTTACAGTTTTTACTTAAGAGGAGATAAATGTCTTTTGAGGTAAAGTTAAAATTTGATGGACTGAGGTACCAATCATTTCTTCCAGTCATCTTTTTAAGTGATCCCATGTTTGCTTACTAGTTACAAATGCCTGAGATGTAGTGACAAAGCTAAGGTTAACATAGGCCTTAGGTGGAATTTGTTAGGGTTTTTTAATTCCACGTGATAATTTAGCATTTGTATTTTATTTGATGATGTTCTTTGGTAGAGAATGTATGTATTATCAGTTTTTCTGTCTTCAGTGTATTAAAACTGCGTGCAGTGTAAAATTGTGAAGGATTTGTGCTTTTTAGATTATGATTTCAATTATGCTTTTCTTTATACCTTTTATAATACCTTTCCTTCTCTTTCTAGACTTTTTTTCAGTATTTTTCCTGACTGTGGCCTTTTCTGAGTCTTACATATTTACCTCTTCTATGTGTGTGGAAAAATGTTAAAAAGGCTGTTGAAGAATTGAAGTCAAGTCTTTTCTTAATGTGTAAGTCGAATTATTCTTTGATAACATACATTTAAAGATTCTCCGGGGTGGTTTTGGTTTTGTTTCTTTCACTAATTGTCTGTTTGTAGTAAATATTATTTCTTGTGCGACAGGTGCTTGTCAATAGTTGCATGCTACCCAATAGTAATGAAATTGTATTGTAATTTGTGTGATTAATTAGTTAAAGGAAATCTCAAATTAGGCTTGAATATACCTACCTGAGACTCTTTTCCAAACATAAATCCAGTTAGTGAAATGTTGCCTAATTGAGGACCCCATTGTTCCCATTTTAAACGCCTGATGCTTGTTCTCTGAAACATACTTTATCCACTTCTGATTTTTTTTTTATAGTGTGAGTTGCACACACTTTTTCAGCTTGCATTATTTGACAGTGTAACATTTTAATCTGAATGATAGGCAGCTGTCATCAGGATGATGCACTGCACCAAGCAACCTGTGTTGCTTTTTTCATCTGTGTATTAAAAAAAAGTTATTCAAGCAAACAAATCCAAGTAATTTTTACTTAATTAGTTTTCATGTGGGAGTTCAGCTTGTTCATGTTCATACCAGCGATTTATCATTGATGAGAGAAAACATTATAATACAGTACACTTTTTGTGAAAATGGAGTGAAGTTGTTCTTTTCTGAAGGCTCAAAATAGAGTAATATCCCATGTATTAATGTCCTGTGTGGAAGATGGGAAATGTATCAGTGAGTGGAGAGGAAAAAACCAATTAACAAAATCCTGTACCTAAAGTGTTGTAGTTGGAAAGACTCCTGGAGAGGGAGTGTGTGTATTTGTCTGTGGTTTGTGTGGGGTTTGTTGTTTGGGTTTTTTTTTTTTTTTTGACTGTCAGATGTGTAGTTCCTAGCTGAAGCACACAGTTAATTGAATGTAGTTGATGTTGGAGTCTGTATAAAATGTTGGGAGTCTGTATAATATGTCAAAGTTTGCTTTGATTATTATTTTCAAGAATTGTGCAGGAATGCTACTGTCTCTTCTAAAGGAATGTAATAAAGCATATGCTTAACTTGTGCTGCGATACATGAACGTGGCTTTGAAAACTAAGTCTGCATTTTCTTGTCAGGTATTTACATGTGTAATGCTAGACACTTCCTTCTCACAGGAGTATGGGAAAATGTTTGGAGACCTTAGTGGTGATGCTTATGATGGCTTGGAGCTCTAGAAGCAGCTCTAGCAGTTCATCACAATGAAGGAGAGAATGTGATCTTTCTTTCAGTTTGAAAGTCAATAACTAGTATGATCTAATAAGTTCCAAGTCTGTGTAGCTTCGGGGGGGAAGGAGAATAGAGGAGAGAGAGCTTCTGATTAGATTTCAGCTAACACTTTACTGACTTCTGCTAGTAAAGAAGAAAGTGATGCTATGACTTCTACTATGGAAAAAAGTATTCAATAAAAAGTTGTATACTAGTGAATAAACAGTTATTCCTTTTCAGTTTCACTTTTTCAAAATCAGAGTTATTTTCACTGCTATTGCATTTCTGCTGATATTCTGTTAACATGTGGGAGTGGTGGTTGAGCATCGATTTGAGCTGCTATAAGTTGTCAGTGCAGCCTGTTGTGGAAACACTGACATTAAGTCTGCAGTGAGACAGTGTTGCTGACCATACCTATTTGAGCCTCTTAATCCATAGAGGAGTACTGCTGTGACTCATATACTTATTCTGGAGAGATTAATTTATACCCAGGAATATATGTTGAGAAACCAGAGTTAACTTTTATCTCTTGACTACTTCAGACTTGTGTGATATTAAAGGTAGTCATCCTAGAAAATTTTTTTGGTGCTGATAAAGGTAATATTAATGTTCATTAGAGAAGCAGATCTTTTGTCAGGTATTTTTTTCTTTTTAAGCACAATTAGTTAGCTACTAATAGAGTAGCAGACTTCAGTAATAAAAATATCAGCTCCTGCTGATTTTGACCTGTTTTTAATACTTCAGCTAGGTTCAGCTAGTGATTCATGTCACAGAGGAGATACTGTGTTTATATTTGCTTGAAATTCTGAATAAATAATAAATGCTAACTTCACTGAAGCAAAAAGTTGCAAAAAAGCAGCTTTTGAGATTTCTCATGCTTACAGACTGTCCCGGTGGGAGACTATCAAAATTTGATGGCATGGAATTTCAGTGTTTTTATCTTTCAGTAAAGATAAAAGCTTACTTTTCAAGATTTGTATATATTTTGTAGAAAACTTCCCCAGCCAACAAACACCCTCACAAACAAATGAAAAAGGTTAGTGTAATGTCTCATTTTTTTGCGTCATCCTTTTTTCTCTCAAATGCCATTATAAAAATCAACAACTTATAAGACTGGAATGTATTTGTTAATTATGACTTGCAGTGAGAGCTCTAATTCCATTACATTATAATATTTTCTTTGTTTTCTGATTGCAGGAGGATAAAATGGGGAAGTTCTAGAACCTTGAGAAGAACTTGGCACAGTAGTCTTGTTTGCTGCAGGAACGAAGGCTAATCTTAAGAATTCACCTAAAGGGAAAATCTAAAATCATGCCATCTGAAAAGGAAAAAGATTTTTGTGATAAAAAGCAAATTAATTTGTTAAAGCACAATGCTGCAAAGAATTTTGCTACAGATACTGCTTTGGAAAAAGCACTGTTGAATGCTCCTTTAAACGTGATGACTCAACCAGCAATTTTAGATGTCAGTCTTTCTTATGAACTAAAAAATGCGCGAATTGATTTACCCAAGGTGAACATTCCAAATGAAGTATTAATGAAGCATGAAGTTGATAGATTTAGAAAACTCTTTCAGTGTAAACAGCAAACGGCAAGGAAGTCGTTAAGTCTAGAGAAAAACAGAAGCAGTCCCAACTGTTCAGAGGGAAGCCACTTACAAAATAAGCCAGAAGTGCAATTTGAAGAAGGGTTGAAAACTACAGCAAAGATACTGAATTTCACATGTACAAAGTGCAAGGATAATGTTAGATACAGCCCAAATGATCTGCAGAAACATTTTCAGCTGTTACACTATGGTGAGTTGCCTTCGTATCCTTGTGAGATGTGTAGCTTCTCAGCTAATGACTTTCAGTCATTTAACCAGCACAGACTCACCCATCGTAGTAGCACTTTAGTAAAATGTGAGCTCTGTAATGATGAGCATATGTACACTTTGTTGGATTTGATAAAACACTTCACATCAAAGCATTGTGTAAGCGGTCACTTTCAATGTGAAAAATGTGTCTTTTCTACCCAGGATGTGGGCACATTTGTTCAGCACATTCACAGGCATAATGCAATTCCATATAAATGTGGAAAATGCCATCACATAAGCTTTACAAATGAGGAGTTCCAGAAGCATCATCTTGTTCATACCAGTATGTTTCCTTTTGGTTGTCAATATTGCAATTACAGCACACCGCGGAAGGATTATCTTGTAAAACACATCATAGCTTTACATAGAGACCACTTCTATGCAAAAGAACAACTGGAAAAAGATAAATGTGAAAAAAGAATAGTGAAGACTCCAGCAGGACTGAAGCTTGTGTTACGAAGGTATAAGATGGGAGCATCAAAAAAACCACTCTGGAGACGGAAAAAAATAAGCAGTGGAAGTGACAAAACTGGAGAAAAAAGTGCACAAGTGCTAAGAAGTGTGAATAAAATTCAAACAAAAGATGAGGAGCTAAACCAGAGCTTGAGAGATGTGGAGCAAAATGAAGAAAAAAATCAAATTATGTATACTGAAAAACATAATTACATGGGTGGAATGCTCTCTGCTACTACTGCACAATACAATAAAGCAGATGATGCAACAAGTTACGGCCTGGGATTATTGAAGAATGCCGTTCATGGGCCAACGGTATTGATGGTCAAAAACAATAAAATATCTGTTCCAGCAAACTACAGTGCTAAATTTATGGGATTCAAAATGGTAGATGGAAAGCAACATATTGTTATAAAATTACTGCCTACAAGTAAGCAGAACGTACATTTGTTGGGTCAGAAAGCTGATGCTATTAAAGATGGTTCTACAATTCCATTTCTGCAGACTGCTGACCCCTGTGGCTTGTCTTCAGGTGCTGTACCACATGTAACTGATCAGTCAACCTTAAAGAACAATTCTGTTCACCCGTTAATCTCCCCTCCATTTTCTTGTTCTGTTCCTCATTCAGGAAAAACAAAAATGGAAAAGCAAAATAACTCCTTATTGTATGGTCAAAGTGTTTCCCAAACTGTAGCACCTTCTAATGTAGCTGTAGGAAAAAGCTCAAATTACTTGCCAATGAAGTTGGGTTCAACTGTACCTTCCTGTGATGAGGTGACAAAAGTTGGAACTCGAAGTGACATCTCATGGGGAAGCTGTAATCCTCCAAGTCATCCTCAGGTATTGCCACCAGCCTTTACAAATGCGCTTCGCTATGACCCTATGAAAATGCCCTTCTTTCCTGAACTGAAAATACAAAATGGTGGTCTCAATAATAGTAATGGAACTAATCTGTATTACTCAACTTCAGTGGATTCTTCTAATGAAGGGTTGCTGTCTTTTCACAACTATTCTAAAATGGACAGTTCAGATAATCCATGTAGCATTTGGATGTCAACTGGTGACAGATACAAAGAATTTATATCTAGCAAAGCAGTTTCTTTTCATCACAGTAGTAGAAGTGAATCTGCATCTTCATATTCGGAGTTGATGAAAGGCTTAAAACCAGAGAAAGTTGTATCAGCCCAATCAAATATTAATAAAACTTACAGACACATAAACACTAAGAATAATTCTGTGTCTCTTAAAAGCCCATCTAAATATGTTGTTGACAATGAATGTTTTATGGAGGACCAGCATAATGGCCAGCAATATTTGGATGCTAACATACATCAAGACTTTGAGAATGTAGCTGAGGAATTCCAAGAAAATGCCTCTGATTGTGTTAACTCGGTATTAATGCCTAAAATCACGTCTGTCTTCTCCTTGCAGAGTGAACAGGCAGCTAATTATTTATCACCTGAAATAAACCAGTTACTGCAAGATGTGTTAAAAGTGAAAGCAACTACTCAGCAGGAATCTCATGGCAAGTCAAGTAACTGTGTAAAACTTCACTCTGACAAGGTGTTTTCTGGGCAGGAGACAGGGAATAATTCCTTTATGCATTTAAAAAGCTCAGCAACCGCTTGTAGTTTTCAGGGGCCTCCTCCTAATGTAGGCTTTCATTTATACAAGAGAGAGTTGAACGCAAGGTGTAGCACAAATGAAGGTACGCAATGTGGAAGAGAAAGACAGACATCATTTAATTCACAGGGAAGGGATAAGTTATCCAGAACTCCGGGTGTTGGTATGTTGCCAAAGCCTCATACAGATGCAGTCATAACACAGCAGTTAGTAAAAGATAAAATACTATCTACAAACCAAAATCCTAGCAGCTTTTCGACGGTTGCTCAGGCACAGAAGAAACCCCCTTTAGTTCAGTCTCCTCCGTCAGGAATTTTTGTTCCTTTGCACCTTGCTAACCAGCCCAGACTACAGGTGGTTCAAGGAAAATCTCTTCCATCAACTGGTTCGTCAGATGGGAATGTGTCTAAAGGTGTACCTGCATCTTTTGTTTTAAATAAAGGACCTGGAATGATTTTGACGTTTAGCGGGGCAATTGGAACTGTTGCAAATGTCCCTAGTGGTAGTTCTCAGGTTTTAGGTCGAGTTGCATCCAGAGAATATGGTAAAATAACCATACCAGCTTCCAAAGTTGGGGAGAATGACAATTTCCGAAGCATAAGAAGTTCCTGTAGTAGGAAAGCGTGTAATATTGCAAATGACTCATTAAATAGCATGCCATTCAAAGGACCTCTTGTAATTGCTAACTCATTGGAGTCATCTGTGAAAGGAATTTCTTCTGTGAAGGTGGTACCAGAGCATCAGGATGCTGTCTTTGGCTCCTTGGAGTCAGTAAACCAACAGAAAATTAAACAGAAACAACATGTTTATGCACTTTTGCCTGATGGACAGCAGGCAGTTTTTCTGAAACGTGTGACACCAAACAAGTCTGTAGTTCATAAACATAGTGTTTGTCAGGATAATGCTCATTATCAAAATTGTCAACCAAAGAAAACTGGAGCCATGCAACAAAAGCTTTTGCTGAAAATTAAGACTTCTACTTCAGATACACTGGCTGATACCACTCAGTCAGTAAACAACTCAGTGCCCTCACTACAGCTGGATAACTTGCAGACTCTTACTCCTGCACTAGCACAGAAACAAACAAAACTTTCTTCTAATGATGCCTTAATCTTACCAGGTAGATTAATGCCTGCAAATGCCTCTTTGGCAAGCTCTAATCCAGCATGTTGTGTTCCTCCTGTTTATTCCACTAAATCTGCAGGGATGCAGTTGCAAAAAGGTTCTTCTGTTGAGAGTACACAAGTAATGACTGCTAAAAACAGGAATCACTTTGGTAGTCAGAAGTCCACTTGGAGAACCCAAAACAGAACCGCAAAAGTAAAGCCTCGTTTAAAACAAAAGGGGTCTAAAAGTTCAGGAAATGTGGGTGTGCAAAGAAACAAGATCTTCAAACGGAAAAGTAGGGATAATTGCCCAGAACCTCCAAGAAAGAAAGTAATGTTGCACAGAAAGTGTAAGGAAAAGAATCAAACTGAAGTTGTTAGTGAATCAGGTGGCCCTTACAAAACAAGGGCATCAAAAGAAACTGTGAGGACTTTGAAATTACTCCCTTTTAATTCTAAACAGCTTGTAAAATGCCCTCGGAGAAATCAGCCAGTTGTTGTGCTTAACCATCCTGATGCAGATGTTCCAGAAGTTGTAAATGTAATGAAAACCATTGCTAAATTTAAGGGACATGTTCTTAAGGTTTCATTGTCAAAAAGAACTGTCGAAGCTCTTCTGCAGCCAGCCTTCTGCAATCCTTTGGATGTAACTACTGAGGATCTTTCTCAAAAGAGGCACAGGACAATAAAACCTATTAGTCCTGTAAAAGAAAGATTTGTCTTAAAATTGACACTGAAAAAGACTAGCAAAAACAATTACCAGATTGTGAAAACTACCTCTGATAATACCTTGAAAGCTAAGTTTAGCTGCTGGTTTTGTGGTAGAATATTTGACAATCAGGATAATTGGGTAGGACATGGACAGAGGCATCTGATGGAGGCTACTCGAGATTGGAACTCACTAATATAATTATGACCAGTGAAGAAAATAAATATCATACATTGCAGGTTTCTAAAAAGAGAATCGATTGAATTAAGATGCACAAGTGATTTTGTTTTGTATTTCAGTATTGTAACTGAAGTTTAAAAATGATGTCACATGCTTGTGTTTTAAAAGGAAGAACAGATTCTCTATTGCCATCAAGCTTTGAGATCAAGGAGCTTTGTGGTTTAGATAATTTGTAACTAACTGCAAATACAATTCCATAAAAATCCATATTTTTTTGTTACTGCTATCATGTCCTATATTTTTATTCTATAGAATGAGTCATCAGGGCTTTTGTTCTGTACATATTTAAAAAAACCCTAAACATGTAAATATTTTTATACTTTTCAGTTATTTGGTATAATTCTTGCACAGAAATTACCCACCCCCCTTGCTACTTTCCAGTTCTGTGCATGCACTACTAAAACCAATTTTAAAATTTTTTTCAACTACACACAGTTGTTATCCTGGGATCTTTGTTATTTTCACTTACTAGCTCTTGATTTTGTTTTTCAGGGATTGAACACTATTGTTAGCAAGTGCCTAAAAGATGTGAAGCAGTTTACATTATGTCAACTGTATAACCATAGGTCCATATAGGGCCATTTCCCCAATAGTTTCATTTAAACAAAGCCATATGTGAATGCTTTAAGCTATATTGCTATGCACATGACACTTGTACTATTTCTGTGCAGTTTGTCTACTTTCTTAGTGAAATATTTTTCATATAAATTAATAAAACATGTTACAATTGTGTTAATATGGTGAGCTTGAGAATGGAATCAGTTGAAAATATACAGTATATATTCTTAATGTATATGGTGTTTAAGAATGGTGAACATTCCTGATCTGTATTGACTCTGTCACTATTAAATTTGCTATAACTTGTGGTTACAGCATATGACTGTGAGCATTTGTAGAAAGTATTTCTGTCTGGTTTATACTCTGCCTGCCACAAACCCTGTAGGAAGGCCAGGATATGGTGAAGGGCAAAATGCCATTTCAGGCCTGTAACTGCATTATAGCTTTCATGTAGGTATAACTTGTCCCTGTAAAGATTAAATAGTATTTTCCACTATTATTCAGATGATCTGCCGTTCAGGGTACAAGGGGTTTGAGCTATTCCTCTCTCATTTTACTGGACAGTAGGGTAATATTCCTAGGAGCCTGCTTGCTCCTGCTTAGAGTTGTAGGGATAACAATGAAGGGAGAATATGCTTCAGGTTTCTTAATGTTTATGGGAGGATATGTAAACAAAAGACCTTATCTATAGTGGCTAAGGGAGATTATACAAATGACGGTCCTTATTATCCACAGTAATTACTATGTTTAGAGGCTTTGTCATTTGGATTCTTAATGAACCTGGAGGCTAGATCCAGTCTTACGTGGGAGTGCTCTTGCCATATGGCACCTTTTGCTGAAGTACAGGAAGATTACATTTTAGGTGTGTAAGTCAGCTTCCCAAAATATTGATGGAAATACCATCTAAATTAATTACTGTTCTTGGAGAGGATTGGGGCATTTAATTTTCTTAGGTTTTAGAATGTATGCAAGCCCAAGGGTAGTTCTGTGTGACTTATTTCCATAAGGTAAAAGAGAAGATTGACTTGCTACCAGTGAAACAGTTGGAGGTCTTTCACACGTGTCACAGGGTTGTCACCAGTAACTGAATTTGACTTAAATTTTAAAAAGTGTTAAAATGATGTAAAAAAAAAGTATGCTTTACTTTCTTGATGTGCTTGTTGGCAGGGAGATGCACATTAGCCTATATACGGGAGTCATGTATCTGAGACCGTCAAACCAGCATAGTTTGAATTAATATACAGTTGGTGTGTGTTCTGTGTAAAAGCTGGATCATTTTATGCAGCCCAATGGGATTGAGTTTTGATGTGAATTTGGCTACAAACTTCAAAGAAGAGTAGTGTAGTGGTGAGGAAAGATGCTGGAAAGAAACAGCATTAGGAAAGGGTAAAAATGCGTTAAACGTTTTTGAGTGAAAGGATCTGTTGCCTGCCTCGGCGTGCTTTCCCATAAGCCCCAAATTTGAACACCTGAATTCTGGATATTGCAATTGCCATCTTTGGCAGAAATATCTGAAGATGTTTGATAAAACCTACTTGGTGCAACTTGACCAAGGATGACCAACTTTTGTTAACAGTTACTTATCATTGAGGTAGAGATTCTGCTGTAGTTAGGGCGTTTTTCTCTCTGTAAATCAGGAGAGTGACAACTGTCACTGGATTTTTTTTCCCTCCGGTTTGTTGTCCTCTGAATTGGGTAACCTTAACAGAACTGTGAAAAAGAACACTGTAAAGCTAGGAAATGCTGAAATAAGGTTGCTTCATACAGTCAATTTGTTGTCATTTGTCACTTTATCCATGGATATCCGTCTCATTAAAAGCAGAGAGTTGTTGCTCCTTCTTGAGCAGTGATTTAATATTTTGTTTCCCCACCCTTAATTATGTTGTTGTATTATTTAGTACACATTGCTCAATTACTGTTCTGAATATTTTTTGTTTTTTTAATGAGCTCTTTCATAATGCTTTGTTTGAGGTTCTAAGTTTTTGGCACTTCAGCACATCAGTTCTCAAAGAATCTCAAGTGAGACTTAGTTGAAATCAAGATCACAATTAATGATCATCAGAAGAAATTTTGCCTTGAGCAATCTGACCAGCATCACAGTGGATGGTGCAATAGAAGGTACAGGGACAGTGTACAGTTCTTCAAGGAAATTTTTAACTGCTTTAATAGTATGAGGCTACCTTTTTACTGGCTGACTCCTGCAGTATTTGTTTGCACTTTTCTCAGCATTTTTAGTACATGGGAAAGGTGTCTTAAAAATACCCTACAAACCACAGTCTTTCATTACACAACAGTGTCTTACCCCTGAAATATCATGTGAACCAAGTGAAGTCTAAGTGAGTCCATATGGGAAAACAGTCAATGAACATCTATTTAATGCTTGTATTGTAATGGATGTATCTGATGTGACAAATTAAGGTTGCACAGGTAACCTGATTTGAAGAGTGTCTTGATTTTCAGTGCTTGACTGTACAAAACCATAACATTTTAAGACAGCTGTTAACATTGTGCATGTAGCAAAATAAGAAAACTTTAACTTGGTTATAGTATTTTGGGACATACAGAAATGCAAACCTGCACAGTGCAGGGTCAACAAATGTTTGTACAGTTTTTGTGTGTTTGTTTAAAAGTGGCCTTAAAGAGGCCTAAAGTGTAGCTCATTGTATATTCTTTGCAAGATGTGTGTTCATCAGTAAGTCATGGTTTCTCTTCTTAGTAATTCTGATGTTTTAACAAAAAACTTGTGTTAAGTATTTGTTTCAGGGCTGTTGTCATTGAGATATTTTGGTGGTTTTTTTTACAACAGTTCCTGAGAATCTTTGCCTGCTGCTGGTGGCTTAGATTGAAGGAGGAATGTAGTTCTGTAACTTGCATGTCTGAACAGCTGGATTTTTAAGAATGCAAGTTCTTACTCCTTTCATAGAAGCGCAGTCAGGAATGATGTGCAGTACTCATTGTACTCTCTGTATCAGGTAGGCAGACAATGCTTCCACTCCTTTGTACATTAGCAAATATGTTACTTTGCCCTGAGTTCTCAGTCAAAAAAAAAAAAAATCCAAAAAACCCAAAGTTTAAAGCCAATTTTTTAGTTCTGTTTTTAGGTCTTCCTGTAGGTTTATTTCTAGCTATTCAGTTAATAACAGTTGAATGGAAGAGAAATTGGCTAACAAAGTAGTATGTGGAGAGAGGTGTGTTGCTATGTCATCAGAGGTCAGGCTTGACATAACCTGCCTCCCTAGCAGAAACACTTGACAACATTAAGTAGTATCAGCTGCTGGCACTGCTGACAGTTGTAAGATAAAATTTCAGGTATAGAATTGCACCAGGTTACCATTTCCTAGATTCTCTATTGGCTGCCAAGTCAATAGCATGATGTTTTTTAACATACCATGCTCCGGTCTGAGTGCAGTCAATATGCAATCCTATATCTGAAACTTGCTTAAATCTTTTTCTTCAGCTAAAGTTGTGTCAAAATGTATCTGCACCACAGTCTGACCAAGCTAGAAAAGATCTAGTTTGGGTATGGAAAGCAGAGAAAGTATTTGGCTACTTTCTTCCTATATAAATACAGTAAAATAGGAGGTCACATTTTGGTGGGTTTGTGATTTCCTCCCCCTGTAGAGCCTTATTTTGTGCCTAGGATGTTCTCTCGGAATGAATCGCTTATTTTGTGTAAAGGGTTGATGCCTGTCACATTCCTCCCTCATTTTGTTGTCAAAACTGTAAGGTACCCCTGTTATGATGTAGAACACACCTCAAAAGAAAAGAGAGATTTAAGGATGAAAGTAGTTGAATGTTGAGAACGTATTTGTTATCTGTAGATCAGCCACAGTAGTGTTGAGCATTTCCAGCTGAGAGGGAGGAGCAGCAGAACTTTGAGTAAGCAAAGGGCTCAGTGTTGTTACCTTAAAGAACTGATACAGTACTGGAATTTCACTTTTTCATGCCTTTTTTTCCTCCCCAGTTCTGCAATGATGGTGATACTACACATTAACCTCAGAAAGCAATGTTTGAAAAACCTAGCTGCTTCTGTGAGGAGCAACAGATAAAGGTTAACAAGACAGCTTTGTTAAGAACAAAAGTTTAAGCACTGTGCAGTACAGGAGTGAATAAGGCCAGAACTCTATGTGAATGCAAAGAAAGCTAAATAATGAGTGACTGCTTTTCCATGGAATATTTTCTATTGTGAGTATTGCTTGAAATAGTAACCTTCTGAAGTGATGTTTTGTGTAGCTAAGAGTGCACATTTAGGAGTAAATTAAGCTTGCAGAATAATAACTTGTGATTTTTGAGGCCTTGACTTGGCAATCTTAATGTAATACTAGTAGAATACTAATTAACACCAACAGAGCAATTTACTAAACAGCACTACTGTGAACTGTCTAGAGGCAGGCTTGCGTAAAGTCTAGATCTTGTTTCTTACTTGCAACTGTCTCACTGGCTTTACATCTGTGGTGTTACCTGTGTTGCAGGGGGAAGAAACTGAGACATAGTAAGGTAGATTGCCCTGTGCTGAACATCTTTGTCAGATGAGTAAGGAGTTGTTTCTAGAAGAAAGGTATGTTACTTGTAGAAGTTAATTGATTGAAACCACAAGTAGGTTTTTGCAGAATACAGCTACCACATAGCTCTAAGTGACTTGCTTTAAATGCCTTGCAGATAATCTTAGAGAACACTGATTAATCTGGAACAAAAAGACCAAAAATAGGTGTGTACAGAGTGTCAGTTTTGGAAAATACCTTTAAACTGGATTAATTTTCAGGTCTAGGGAAAACAAACACCTCTAGAACTAATTAACAACTGTACCTAAAAGTTTTTCATTAGTGCAATTTATACATTCATTAGTTTACCACTTTAGCCTTTGTAGAAATTACTTTGCAATAAAAAAAAAGTAAATCCTTGAAATAGAACAGGCTTGAAAAAAGAAAAGTTTTTGTGTCTAATTCTGCATGAATTGAGTAGGTAATTGGTTTAGCAGTAAAGCAGGGTGCTTCAGTATGGAATTTGAAGACAAAGTATCTGAGAGCTATTGAGCCAAATATATATGCTAAAACTGTAAGAAGTGATAGTTTCAGTAACGACAATTTTAAAAAGCACCCGTATGAACAGATAGATTAAAACATCACTGATAGTGAATTGAGGCTTTCTTAGTGACAGGATATAAAGAAATGTGATCCAGCACTACTTCCATACACTACTGACTTGACAATATTTGCAATTTTATTTGCATATTAGAAAATACAAACAAAAATATTAACAAAACAGACTAAAGCTGAGAAAAAGGACAACACAGGTCCATTAATCTAAAACATTTAGACAGCTTTATTGGCACTAATTACATGAAGCACAGTCCTATTTTCAGCTTGTACACACAGTGGTACATTAGGTCGAGCTACTCTAACTTCTGGAGCTGTGCACTTTATAAGAAATTGCTGAAAGCAGTGATCTGTGGTTAACATAACAAATGGAAAGAGTGACTATTCTGTGAATATTCTGTGAATATTCTCATTTTTAATAAGTGAAAATGTCCTACAGGAAATCTATCTTTAAATAGCAGTCAAAGGACCAGGCTGTGATACGCAGTTGTTCTTCATGTGACTTTTGAATACTCAAGTTGTCACAGAGGGAAACCACAGACGAGGGTCTATCTGCTTTGGCTTCTTGTGTTAAGTACGAGTGTTCTTCAGATAAAAGTGACGTGGAGTTGAACTTGTATGAACTGCATCTCTTACTATGCAGTAGGTGCTCTTCAAAATGATGGAGAATCCTCTTTGATTTTCTTCTTTTAATACCTGATCCACATGTTTTGGGATGTTGAACAAAATGGTTTAAAAAGTCTTCATTGCAGCAGTTCAGCTTAAGAAACTCTTACAATGTGTTTCAGTTTTGTGGAGTCTTTTGTGTTGTTTTGGCTGTCAATTAGTACAAGGGAGGTGCACTGATGATTCTCTACTATTTCAGCAACACTGTCAAAACGCTGGATGGAGAAAATAAAAATTAATTAGTGCTGCCTTCCTTTAATGCTCTAATGCTAAGAGTAATCTCTGCATCATCTTTTTGCTACTTCCACCATTGAAGAGGGGAGCTATGACTGTTATCAAGTAAGATTCTCTGCCTTTTAGTAAGGGCACTGATCTTGCTCTTAGTCCTGTTTCTAGTCATAAACAGATTACATTTGGACAATGGAAGACACTATGGCCACTAGCTGTCTCATCTCATGTTCCATTTTTGATTGCCACCTGCACAAACTGAACCACAGAGGAGGTTATATGGCATATTAAACTGTCACTGCTTTCAGTATACCTTAATATATACCAGGCTGCAGAGTTTAGTAGTTTGGAAGCTGCTTCATCTGTAGTTGATCCACTTCAGAGGAAAGGTCATCATCAGAATAATACGGTACAGACAGACATCAGTGAGAGCTGTTGCAGTTAGCAATTTTAATGTTTGACACTAAATATTAATATTTAGTATCTGCTAGGTCTGTTGCTTTTTGTTTGGTCTTTTGTCAAATAAAGATTTTAGACTTTCTTTTGAGGTAATTTTTGACCTTTTGTTGAAGGCCAGATGAGCTTACTTATTCTGTAACCTCAAAACCTTTGCCTGGGAGGCACACAATTAGGCTAAGGCAGGCCTACTTTCCCATCCCTGAAAAGCTTACTCTGTGCAGTGATAACAAACAGTTTTTATTGGTATTTGGGTTCCACGTTCTGTTGTGCTGTCAGAGTAATTAACTGTTGTGTTAAAATAGGCAACCAGTGATTTTTGCATGCTAGAAATAGAGTTTAAAATTTTCTGTATGTTAAAAAGTCCTGTCATTGTGATTTTTGATAGAGGTCTTGAGTTTTTGTTTTCTTGTTTCATTTTGTTTAATTTTTCTTTTGAGCATGTTTTTTCTTCCTTTATGACTTTCCAAGAGACTCGAGTCTTAGGTAAAAGGTGAGTAGAGGGGTATAAACAGCTGGAGAATGTGTCTAACAGCTGCAGCTCTGATCCTGGTAACTTTTCAAAACAGCTCTATGTTTATGTTTTAAACTTGATCTGTGGTTTTAATTACAGAATGGAGCTGCCAATGTTACACTGGTTTCTCTAGCTTGATAGATCATTCATTACATAGGGTGTGCATTTATTTTGATACATGAAGAATCCTTTCGATCATAGTGCAGTATATCTTAATCTTTGCTTATTAAAGGTATATAACTGAAAACTGTTAGGAAAAAGAAAAACCAGATCATCTCACCTCTTCACCACTTTTTTCTCTGCCCAGTGCGTACTGTCTTGTTGATTCAATAAATCGTATAGGAATGTTGTATACTCTTCTGTTGTAAAACACAACCAGTGTGTATGGTTGCCGTGAATCCTGTCCAGAGCTCTTTCTTACTAGAAAAGATCCATCCTAAAGAGAAAAGTAATAAGTGTATCTGGCTTATTTTTCCCAACAACCTAGTTTGGTTTTAGCTTAATATTTTCATCTATATTAGCATTAAATCTTTTTCTCCTATTAGAAAAATCTGTAGAGCGGGTGATGAGAAGTAGCAAGTATTCCTCTGGTCTTAACAGTAACTTACAAAGGTGTAATTTAAAAGTCACCTTTGCTGCTGCCTCTCAACAAGAGAAAGAAAGAAGAAATAAACACACAGTGTCAGCAGTCTGTTTGGGTCCACAGATAATTAGGAAATGAACTTACTATCAGTAGCAGTAGGTAGGAAAAGAAAGCAGCGAGAGGTGGAACTTCAGTTTTTCCAGAGCTGTAAAAAGTACTTTGATAAAGACGAGCACATACAGCTACTGACACTGTACCCCAGTGCTCACTAGGTAGCAGTAGCCCACAGCAGTGCTAACTAACCCCAGTGCTCTGCCCCTTTGTCCTGCTTTGTGGCGTTAGGCAAAAGTGGAAGTGTACCTGACGCTGAGGATGCAACTCTACGTGTTACTGTTCCTTCCTGTGACACCAGCTTTTGTACAACGAATAGCGGAGGGAACTCAAGTTCTCCAGATACCTCTACCCATGGTGTTGCTATTACAAAATGCAGAGTGGCATCAGCCTTTCCACAATAGTAGCTGTTTTCACATGCGCCACTGGACAGCTACAGAGATCTTTTCAAAGTCATGGGGCTTTGCCTTCCATTTTAATAGATGCACCTGAGCCATCAGACCTTCCTCACCTCTTTAGTCTGTAATAGCTTTGTCTGGAGTGCACTAGTTTTTTGAGTTACGCTAATGCAACTATTGTCTTGGGATGGAAACCATCGTTAAATATTTTCACCATAATAACTTCCTGTTTGACAGTATTTGCGTGGTGCAGTATTTTGACTTGTTCAGAATAACACTGATGTTCTTAGAATGTTTTTGGTTAACTTTTTGACTTTTTTATTTGAATTTTTTTCATAAAATATACGTTCTTTAAGAGTGACCTACCTTGTTCGATCGGTACAATGCATCTTCTGCTGTTTTCCTATCACAAGTAGCAGCATACCATGCTTTACTATGAACACCAGCATCCTAGAAAGAGAGAAACAATGTTTCACCTGTGAAGTGATTATGATAATAAATAGTACAGCTTGTAGGGCTCTTACTACTAAATGACATCTGTGAAGAACTCAAATGCAGAACACTTAGAAAATACAGAATTTGAAAATTCTTTGCTAGGAGCTCCCTGTTTTTGTTGGACAGAGGGAGGACAAAAAACCAAACAGTGTGTCAAAATGGTGCTAACAGATGTGTGACAGAAGACCGATACATGACAAGAGAGACAGATACCCTGAGGAAAGTGGTCAGGTTCAACCAGAGTACAATTTGGTGTTTTTAAAGCAGCTATTCTAGTAGAATTTAAAGAAGGTATCCAGGAATTGTTGAGAAATAAGTTTACCATTAGCAATATAAATGCTGCCTAGCTCTGGGCTAGCCAGTGAAATGTCCAGATTTGGTAGGCATCTAAGTTTTGGAAATGAAGTTGCTCATACACTTCACGCTATTTGTGAACGTGGTCATGATTGCCTCTGTCTGGATACTGTGAATGTTGGATAAATGCATATTTGCTCTTCTTGTTACTAAGAACAAATGGATGGAGTCCTACCAAACAGTGAAATAATTAATATCTTTACTAATACAGCAGTTTTCACCTTAGACATGAGATACGGATTCAGTTCCAGCTCTGTTGGTTAGAGTCTGAATATATCCTTTCATTTGAATTAGTGCTCTTATCTAAAAGGCATAAAGCCATGTTTACAGTGGAGAAGGATTCCACCTGTGACAGAATATACAGGACTGGCTATTTTATAATGTATCTCTTGCGTCCCTCATTTCTGTACGTTATCTCCTGTGAACACCTCATCATGGTCATCAGTTCTGTTGAATGCGTGGCAGAATTCTATACAGTACATGAACTTAACCTGTTCTTCTAGGGCAAGACAAGGGACAGTGGACTTCATGAATGGGGGCATAGATGCAGACCTGTAGATACAAGGTAGAAAGACTGGCATCCTATTGATAAATGGATTCTGGTTTAGAAGTGAAAAGCTCTCATGGCAAAGGAAACATGAAAACATAGAAACGTCTGGGTTGGAAGGGACCTCTGGAGGTCATCTTGTCCAACCCCCCNTTTACAGACTAAACAATCCCAAGGAAGTGCAAAGATAAAAAGATGTGAGAATGTGATGGCAGTTGCGAGTGAGTGGGATTATAATTTGAGTAAGAGAAGTGGAAAACTGGGCAGGAGGTGATGCAGGACTGAGTGTACATTTGGGAACGGGTGGAATTTAGAGGGAAGGTAGGGGGGAATTTAGAGATGTATGAAAGGAAATTCTACTTAAGGAAGGACAGGATGGGGAATTAGAAGCAACAAGAGACCTATGCATTATCAGACTTCAATACCTAGAAGATTATCTAGTTATAAAACCAGCAATCACAAAAAGTGAGTTCTTGCTGAGGAGGTTGATGCAAAAGCTAACTCAAGTAAGTGAAGAGTTTGTAAAGAAATGCTAGGAGTATTTCCTAATGAATACTTCTGGGTATTAACCTTCCTGGTCATTTAAAATGTTTTGCTCCAACTTTATAGTAACAAGCTTAATCATAAAAATAAAAAAAAATAAATTCACACAAGCTTTGTCACCTCTCTGTTAAGCAGATTAAAGATGAAGTTTCACTTTATGGGTGAGCTGGCCTAGTTGGCTTATCGCTGCCAAAAAGGGAATGTCTTGGCTTTTCCCTTCTGCTCAGTTTGTTGCTCATCTGTTCCTCCCACAGCTGAGGTAATTCACTTGAACAATCTCATTGAAGAAAAACCTGTTGCCTATTTTATTTTCGGTTGGTATCTCTTTATTTATTTATTTTTGTGTGTGTGTGTGTTTGACTACCAGATTGGTTTTCTATGAGTTTAGTGAATTGGCTCAGCCCACTGCAGGGGAACACCAGAGAAGCCAATGGCTGGGAGTGGAGTTGACAGGGAGGAGAGCAGAGCAGCCATTTTGGGGACATTGCACTGAGTTCTTAGATTGGCTCAACCCATAACATAAAACTTTATCTCCAAAGTTCTTTCATATATTTGTCCAGTCACACTACTTATTGGAAAAAGATAGGATGAGAGACGTTCCAAGTATGCAAGGTATTCAGCCACTTACAGTATGAGTCCAGTAAACCAGTCTTTGTTCAACAGAACAAGGAGTTCGTTACCCCCAGAACTTTCTTCTGGCATTGTCTGTGGCCTATAATCTGGCAGCAGATAGCTGCTGCCAAAGTTTGAATGGAAACCAAACAAATAATGAACATTACGGGCATCAGTTATGACTGTGAGCACCTGTACTGTGCAGGATGCTACAGCAAATGACACCACTGTACAGAATTGGCTGGAAAATAACACTAACAGTTAATATACATATTTTTTTAAAAACAAAGTGGATGTTTTGTTAAGCTCTGGTTTTGCCCATGGCTCTTACATAAGAGCTGCAAATGTAATTGCTACAAGCTGTTTGTTTATTGTCTGCTGGATTGTTTATTTGAAAGCAATATTTATAATAAATATCCAGTATGGCATGCTCTTAAAATATTTCCAGAACTTCAAGTCTTTTGTGTTCTTCATTACTGTATTATCTTTGTCATGACGGGCCTTAGACCATTTCATGTTATTGGCTCTGCATAATCAAGCCTTTGTTTTGCACTCAACAGAACTATTTTTACCTTGTTTGCAATAAGGCTAATAAGAATGGCTTCCTGAATTTTGTAGTCTCCCTTCAACCAAAATTTAAGAGGAATAGCCCTGAAATGAAAATAACTTTGCATTTGCTTAGATTATTTATAGCTTAATGTTGCAACAGAACACAGAAAAAAGAATTGTTTGTAAAAATGACAGCATTAACTGTAATGAGAAGAGGTCTCTCTGAAGAAACAGAAAGGAGCAAGACTTGGGGGAGACTAAAACATGTAGGGGGAAGCATCACAGCATCCTCAGAGAGGGGCAGCAGTGACTTTCATCCTGGTTCTTAAAACTTTCCTGATACCTCAAACTACAATAAATAGGACAATGTTCATAAAAAGTGATTCCACCTGCTGCATCTTTCTGCATTGGGCCAGTCAATAGAGCATCCCTGTTACCTCTTTTCTGGGATTCCTTAGCATGTGATGGCAGTGCAGAGTAATGCTAATAGCTGCAGATACCCTCATTGTATCTGCTTGGTGCACATTTCTTTTTCAGAACACAGTACGTAGAAGTTAGAAAAAAAAGTAGTCAATTAAAAACTTTTTACAACTCTTTATCAAAGACTAGACTCACGTACATCACCATGGATTTCCTTGTTTCAAATGATGTCGAAGTATTATGAACTGGGGGGGGTGTGTGTCAGGAAGACCTGATATTGAAAAAGCTTATTCAGGTTTTGTTTAAAGTGACTGGTAGAGTGCCAAGGTTTGGTATAAGGCAATTTACATACATCTCCACAGTTTGTGAAAGCTGTCCTGTGCTGTATGTTCTCAGCATTTCTTTTTTTTTTTTTTTTTATGAAAGATAATATTCAGATTATTTGTGCTATGGAAAATCTTCACTGCAAAAAAAAAGGGGCTGTGGATGTTGTCCATAAAAGGAATAGGATTTTTATTTAGAAAGTGGGTAGGGGTGGAAATACTACTTTAAAGGATAAGAATATTTATGTAATGTGAATTTGGCTAACATAATACCTGGTCTGCAGTACTTGGAATAGGTGAAATGTTGCTGTGAGGGGAAGTACCCAGAGAACGGTTTGCAGATTCTGGCACTTCTACAAAAGAGAAAGAACAACATGTATAAGTTTTCAAAGTATGTTTGTTATGCTATGAGAAATTAATTTGTTACAAGGACTTTGAAGGATCTGAAAATGCTTGACCTTTGGTATCACTCAGGAATTCTACTGTAAATGGATGGGCCCTATGTAAGTGCCTGGAACAATTGCCTGCTCAAGAGGGGAGCCTTGCTTATAAAGGGAGAAACAGTTTGGTTAACAACCTGGTTAAACAATAGAGCTAGACTTAAAATGCAAAAAAACCCCAAAGCAGCTACCACCACCTAATTGAAGCAATGTAACAATAAAGAAAATCCAGGAACACAATGCAAAGAGCACTCAGTCCACTGTGAGTAGTCATATAGGTGAGGGAGTCAGGAAAACAAATATAGCTCAGAGATAATTTTTCACTAATTTAGTCCAACTGAAATGTTTGTGTATGCAAGAAGTCTAGGAAGCTAAATAGAGAAGCAGAACTAGTAGGAAAGATTATGAAGCTTAATTACAATTGTAATAGCAAAATATAGTAGAAAATAACTATTGAGGCTGAAATACAGATGTCAAAGAGTTTAAGAAATTAGAAGGGAAAGTTGAGTAGTGTTGCATAGTAATGATATGATAGAAGTATGGGAAATATGTCTAGATAATTGTTTTCTGGTAAAGCAGAATCTTGGACAAAGATAGTACAGGTGTCTTCTGTAGGTCCTTGTGATCAGAGCTGGGTACAGATCAGTATCATTATACTAGAGAAGATGATTGTAGAAAGTTGAGTATTACTTATTCTGTTACTATGGGAGGTTTTATTTCCTGTTAGTTTTACTTATTGGGGAAAAAACCTGCTACTAGGATGGTTAGCACTCATCTATCCCTGGACATGATACTTTGCAGACTGCTTTATCAGATCTTCACTAGTATAATTCTGATTTAGCTTTTGGTTTCAGAAAGCAGTAAGAATGTTATAGAGGAGGTCATACAGTGCTCAGAATTAAAAAACAAATAAAATAGTTGGACTGGAAGCTTAAAAGAAACCTGCATGAACTAGGTTTAGAACTTGTTTTAAGGTAAAGATGCAACTGTCTGGAAGCTGCATTCCAAATAAAGAACACTGTGAGAGTGAGAACTACTCCTTAATGAATGAATAATCATCTGAAGAAGCTATTAAATTTTTTTGGTTTTGTTTATATGCATTAGAGACAAATGTTAATCCAAAAATAATGAATATGCATGGCATGTTGAAATAATCTTAACTCAAAGATTAATTCAAAATTACAAGTTAATCATATTTAAATTCAATCTGAGTTATACTTACTTGGCAGAACCGAGGACTTTAGGAGCAAAGGCCTGAAATAAATATTAAAAGATTACAAAAAGTTCTGAGTTCTTCCCAGTTCTGAAAATACTAAAATTGTGTATTTGAAGCATGTGTGTGAAGATGTGTTCCATCTCACCCATTTGTGCATTGAGAAATAAGGGATAAAAACTGGAATTTAGAAAAAAAAAAACATACTCCCCTAGTACTGACAATTAGGAATTTAAACATCTGGTTTAAATCTCCATCACCTAATTAGAGATTATATCCCATGCTTTTTGCTGGTGGTTATAGCATTTGGATGCATTTGCTATGTTTTACTTTTTGCTACTGTGAGGCTTCAAGAAACATGACTTTCAAAAAGTAACAGAAGGCTACAGAGAAAACATTGCTCCCCTTTGAACAGCTGTGTTCAGATGGAGCAGTAGGAAATGGTGCATCGAAATATTCAAAAGATGATGAAAAGGGATTTTACTTTTGGGCACTGCTTGGAAGTGGTGGAAGTGGAAGCTCTTGGCTGGAACCTCGTCGTCGTTCTGCTGCTGTGGGTTTTTCTGTAGTTTGAGAAAACAAATCATACAGTCAAGATTTCTTCAGAAATACATTGTCCCAGGTAAGAGTCTGAGTAGCTGAAAGGAGGTTTCTTTTATTATTTTAACTTTTGGAGGTTTTACTTGCATAGCAGCTTGCCATCCTGCTGCTTTCATTATTAACTAGAGGCATACCACCAAATTTCTAGGCAAATAGCTGCGCTGTGAATGCCTGCAGGAGCTCAGTGGGAGACTTGCCTTCTGAGACGCGAGCCGTGTGACACTTGGGAGGACGGTGGGGTGGGCTGCCTATGAGAGCTCAGCTAGAGGAGGTGCAGCTGGCTGGCTGCATCTTACCCTTGTGTTAGGCAGCAGCTCCTGCTGTGTTTTTGCCTGGAGGAGCTGCTGCCTTGCACAGAGGCAAGATGCAATTTCTGTCTGTAAGAGGGACTGGCTTTTGCCAGGAGTCAGCTCTGTGAGAGGTGGCTCTTGCTGCGTTCAGAATGATGCGCTCATGCTTTGCCTCCCTTCCCCCGTCACTTTGAGGACTATATGGCACGTTGCTGGTCCATTATGTCTTACATTACCCTGCCAGTAACCTCAACAGTTTTACTGTGACTGTTTTTAGAGAACAATGATATTCAGTGCAACTAAGGATGGCTAGATCCAGTTCAAAACTGGTAAAACCAAGCCACCCTCAAAAACCTAGAACAAATCGGATGTCCTGTTGTTCCTTTCATGTTTTTAATAAAAAGAAAATTAAATTCTACTAAATGTCAACTGCTTCACATTAGTGCAGATAATTTACCTTCATTTGCAGTTAAGGTCTCTCTGTAAGGTAAACATGGTTTCTGCAATAAAACAGAAGGAAACCAAACATTAAGTGGCATGTGACTTGTACAGAAAATGTTTATCTTTTTAATACTTTTTGTGAACTAAGTTACATTTAGAATTGACAGCATTCTGGAGGGATTAGGAGGTAGGGACATGGCCATTTTGTGAAGAGCCTCTAGATGTATGACCTTGAATCTCGGGGTTTTGCAAAGGACATCTGGAAAGAATCCCAGTTTGTGTATATAAACAGATGGACAAAAGTCAAATCTAGAGATGTAGAGATGTGTGCTTTTTTTTTTCCTAAAGGTTAAACTGTCAGTCTAGCTTAAAGAAAAACTCACCCAACCTTCCAGTTTAAATTATTTTTTCCTCTTTGAAACAGTGATAAAAAAAATCAATTTGAATAATTTTTGAAATAAATTAATTTGAAAACTTCTGTTTTCTCACTTTGTCCCCATGGGACATTTGTCAAATGATTACATTTTTACTGAAAAACCTCAGGCAAATTTTGGTAAAATCCTGCATCTTTCTTGAGCTATCATTCTTACAATAAATCCATGTTCCCCATATGCAGGCCTGTGTATTTCACAGAATACTTCCTGGCCTCTGTTCCCATTTCTCATTTTATTCAGTTCTTGCGCTGTGTTTATTGTTACAGCCTAGAGTACTGAATCCAAACATCCCTTTAATAAAGATATTTTTCTGCTTGAGCTTTCTCACTGCTGTTTAGTTCATACAATGCTGCTTTTTCTGCTTGAGCCTTCTTGCTGCTGCTATGTTCATATAATGGCATCCAAATATTTCCTTTCTTTCTAACTCTCCTTTTTATGCATTTATTTTGTACCCAAACTAGTGATAAAATTAAAGTTTACAGTAAATTAAAAATCTGTAATTTATTAATTACAAAGTTAACTAGTTAACTTACTGGTGAATTTACTGCATTGGAAGATTTCTTTCTGCAGATTGGAGGAAAAAGAAATAGCACTGTTACTTAGCAGATACATGAACTCACTTAGCCACTAAGCATATTGATTAATTGATTCCCAGGATATTTCTATTCAAAATGAGATACATCTCCTCATTGTATAGCTGTAGCAGTTAGGAGGAGGAAAAAAAATAATAGAAAAAGAATAAGGGTATCAGATGTAACAATGTAACGTGGGTACTCAGAAAAGGTACTTAATGATATGCAAGAAAGCTACATTCTGTAGCATCCAATATTTAAGATGACAACTTGGGTGTGTTTTAATGAAAACATCAACTTTCTGCATTTATAAGCATGCACTTGCCATTGCTGCAGTATGTAAATAACATAAGCCAGCCAGCATCTGCCATCAATGACAGGCAGTGAAAGACAATGCCATTGGCATACAAACAGTATTCCCCCAGAAATAATGAAGCAATAGTTTGCCTTTACCCAGTCAGGACATCTTTCATGAACAGCAATAAAAATTACTCCTGAATTCTGACTGCCATAGGCAAGGACAGAAGTTAGCTCCTAATACACCTATTAACATTGTCCCCATCAAAGATGTAGTTTTATTATACTTTACTCACAGGCCCCTTGGTAACGGAGATGGAGCCGCTCCAGTGGGAAATCTGGATTCTTGTGTGTTGTTGAAGCTGTGATCTACAGATGCAAAACACATATTTAGTATGCAATATTAGCTGTATCTGAACAGTGCATTTTCCTCACTACCATTTCAGTGTTAGTGTAATAAAAGTAAAAAATATTCATTGGTTTAATTTTTGTCTTAACACATTTAAGTCTGGTTATACTAGAAAACAGTTAAGTAACATGTTTTGCTTATTGTTCACTGTTACAAATAAAATTTATACTGACACACTCCACTACATTCTATATTAAGGTCACCGGTGACGTACTGTCAACAAATTCCTCTTGTATTGCTGTGTTCTCAGTATAGAATACTTACTTTCATCATTTTTGTTTGTTTCATGGTCCTGTAATGGAAAGATACATTAGATTTGATAAGAAGCAATTAAAAAATGAATTATTAAATGGGAAATGCAGAAATAATATGGTCTTGGTAATCTGTAGTAATGTTTAAAGAAATATTTGTACAGAATGCATATAATATTCAGAATACTTTTCATCATCTTTTATGACAGCATTTGAAAATGTTTGGCAAATAATCTAATCAATTTTGAACATTCTAACAACCTGGAGATTGCTTGTAGTATTAAGAAAATTGGTCCCGAATTCTGCAGCAGACCTTTTGGTTCATGTTTCATTTCTAGGCTGGAAAGCAGAAATTCTGTAGCAGACTTGACTAGCCAAAGAACACATCTTCCACTGAATGGAGGATACCAAGCAGACTGTCTTTTCACCATGCTAAAATTTATGTGATCCAACTCATTTCCCAGAATGGTTTGGATATGTTTCTTATGGCTTCCACTTCTTGTCTTTTAGGGAATCAGACTCCCATATGGTTAAGTACCTTTCAAAGAGGCACCAGGTATAAATTTGTCCATCTTCATCCACCATGTTAATGGCTTTTCACTAATGTTGGTCACAAATGCCTCCGTTCTCTGGTTAGGGATGTATAATCCATCATCCAGCAGTTGAGAGAGTCAGATGGGGAGAAATTTTTCTCCCAGTCAGCCCAGGCCTTTGAGAGGAACAAGGGTTACAGTTCTGTTAACATGATCACTGCTGATTAGTGTTGAGAACGGACCAAATGGGAGCAGTTAACAGATGTTTCAGTTATTGTTTTTCTTTGTCAGTGTGCATAGTCAGGGATGGAAAGGCACAGCATAGAGTGGGAGAAACATGACTGTTCTTTTGTTTTTCTTTAAAACTGTTAAGGGCCGGTCACTTACACAACAAGCAAAGACCCAAAAATTTGGACTACAAGGGGTAATCCTCTCCTAGGCTGACTCTTGTGCCAAACTGGGTAACTACAAGTACCCAGGAGCAGAATACACCCATTGTACAGATGGGTGTTTGTTTGAGGGCTCCATCCTTGGTGCTGTGACTAACAGCCCCAGCCAAATGATAGTCTCTTGATTCTCTGCAAAGTTAGGATAATAGCCATTTTGGAGGTAATCTCTGAGAATTAATGGAGAAGTTTCAGCTGCAGTGTGGCACTCTAGTCTGTTCTGAAGCAGGAATATTCTTGTTAGTGCTGATCAGAAAGTGGAACTTTTGTATAACATTCTCCCTTCAGAAGGATTTTTTTTTCTAATCCTAGTATATTGGTAAGAAAAACTGAGAAATCAAACTGTTTATTAAAAGAGAAAACCTGGGCTTGGTATCACTCAGGCACTGTTCAGTCTTTTACAAGACACGTATTGAAATTGGAAGAACATTTTGATGCAGTGGAAGGGAAACTGAAATGCTGCTGCTGTTGTATGCAGAAGTGTGCAAACCAACACCACCCTCACCCACCCCTTGGTATATCTAGAAATGTAAGGATAGAAAAGAGTACTATAAGATGCTCTTATACACCTGCATTATGTTACTGTAACATCTAATGTTATGGTATGACTCCAAATTCTAAATGTTAAGCATCTAATTTCTCTATGTAGTTATCGGTAGACTGATTATTTCTCAAGGGCAATTTAGAGTATTGGGCTGGGACAGAGTTTGATTCACGTAGCTTTTGGCACAGATGCTGATGCAATTATTGTCACACTGTTTCTTGGTAGTTTGCTCCTCATGTGCAGTGTCTCTTGTGCTGGCACAACTGTTAGTAGAGCTATGGTCAGAACAATTTATAGAGCTAACCTCTCTGAAAAAGAACCTTTTATGCATTTGCTTTTGCCCATTTTCTGCAGCTAGAAACACAAAGCTTGTAACTGCTCCTTCATGAACTGCATTTTCTAATGATCCTGGTTGCTCAGACTCTCAAGCCTGACATTTTAGAAGGATTCCATTTTCAGAAAGTATTAATCATTCATCATCTGAGAGAAATGAGGCTCGAGGAAGGTGCTTCAGATTGGGTAAAATTGGCCATTACTACTGAAAGTAAGCTTCCTGGAATTCAGCTGGTATTTTTTAGTACAAAAATTTATTTTTTTTTGTGGACTGAAATGTGTATATATCCCTTAAAACATTTGAAGTTTTGATTGGATCAGTACAGATGTCCATTTTACCTTTTATGTCCAGAAGATTAATAACCACAATTACGATAGTAGATCAATCTGACATTTGGAGTAATCTGTTATTTAATCCAGAAAATAAAAAGCATCCATCTATTTATACATACATAAACCACAGAACAGTATACATCTAACTCATTCTTTTATAGTGGCACATTAATTACTCACTGCTTTTTGATGAAGACGATTTCTGGGAAGAGGCAAAATATTTCTGGAAAATATACAGAATAAGTTAAGATTAGTAGGATTTACTTATTTAATATTGCTTGTCTCAGATATGTGTTTCAAGACCTAGAGAGGAGGAAGTCTGCAGTAAATGGATTTAGGTGCAGCTATGCACTACTGCAGTGGTTCTGTTGATGCTCTGCCCTTAGTGTGGAACTACCCTAGAAGAGCTTCTGTCCTGGACCTCAGGTCCCCTGCAACTGTGCACAGGAAGGACCTCACCAACCACCATAATACACACAGCATTGTGGATGCTACCTGCTCTTCCTGGGGCATATGGCCTTTTTTGTAAAGGAATGTCCTAGAGATGAGACAGTGGTCATGAAGCAGCTTCCTACACTTCTGGGGATACAGAAGTGAAATAGGCTCCATACTCAATTTTCCTTTACCTTTTTTACTCCAGAAACTTGGAATATAACTCATGAATTTACAGTGTTGTTTCTTTAAAAGCAATCCTGTGCTTCATCCCCTGCAAAAACATCTCATTTGCCAGCGTGCAGAGATGGGTAATAGGATTTCAAACTGGCTTGAAGAGATGTTTTACCCCTGCACTGGATCCCTAAAGTGATATTCGAGTAAACAGTAGCCATTTGGCAAGCTCATGTGAATACAGAAATTTGCAAGGAAGTGAAATTTTTCAATTCTTACCTTGTTCCAACATCCCTAGCTATTTGTTTGTCCTAACAATTGCTTATTGTCTGAAGGCTACAGAATACAGAGGAGAAAATTTTCTCTGTGCTAATATTTCCTCTTAGCTATTTTTGTATTATAATTATTATTATTATATTCTAATTATTCCTGTATTATCTGCTATTGACTTACCTTGAAGTATCCACCTTAGGTGACTCTCTGGGCATGCTGTGCATGTGAGAGTGCTCTGTATTCTGAGCAGGCATAGATGGAAGTGGCTTAGTGAACCTAGTAATAAAAGATGAATTAAGAAAGGAAAATTATATTTTAAAATAGTAAATAAAAATGCAACCTCTCTTTTTCCTCCCCTACTCCCTCAAAATTCTAAGAAGTACCATTCCTTAAGCAGTATTTCTTTTTTATATGCGTTATGTTTGTGCTATTGAAGTTAACATAGAAATGGATGACAATCTTTGTGTAGATATTCTGAAGAAATCACTATATGTGTATCTTCTAGAGAGACAATTATAAAACATGTAGTATGTAGATAAGAAAATATATTTTCTGGCAAGTTTTAAGTAACGCACAAACATTCATAGCAATGGCTTACCTCGTCACTGGTGGTGTCGATGGTTTTTCCTGGAAGGGAAAACACACTGAATTATTTGGTCACTTTTTGATTTCATAAAATACTTTTGTATAATCCTATTCACGTGGCAGCTGTACCTTATTTTTGCATTGTGGTATCATTTTCTAGTAGAACTCTGCCTGGTAATCTGCACTAGGATGGGAGAGGCAAGGAGTCACCACTAGTAAATCTGTGAAGCTCTGAGCACGCTGCTTTGGCCATATGCCATGTCAGTACCAGCAAGTGGAATGAAAATCACTGTGTCAGAACTGTCATTGCTTCTTTGCTGCAGTTCTCCTTGCAGAAAGCATGCCCTTAGGCTGCTACTTCCCAAACTGGATCACTATCACACAGGACTGGGAAACTTCATCCCCTTCCTATTTACTCTGTTTTGCAGGCCTTTTGAATTGATTTGCCAGCTTTTCTGTGAAGGAAGTGTCAGAAAGTTTTAAGTGCAGGCAGAGATTTGTTCCCATTTTTCTGTTTGAAATATTTATTTATTTATTTTAACAAATGACATTTGTGCCCTGCCTGAGGGCAGTGTGAGTCAAGCTATAGAAAGGCCATACCTCTTCTTCAGGAACCTCATAGACTTCTGTAGGACAAGGAAATAAAAAATGCGTTCTTTGGTTAGCAAAAATATACTGTGTGTTACATTACCAGAAAAACTAATCAGAAATTGTATCAATTGTACTTCTGCCTCTAGAAAAATTATTTGGAGGATCTGCTCAGATCTTGATTCTGCCTAGAAAATCCTGGGGTAGCTATAACCCTGGTCTTCTCCTGGGAACTTCAGAAAAAGTCTAAGAGCTGTAATGAACAGCCACTGTACTAATGAAACTGTCTCCCACCCCACAACATTTGTTCTGGTGGTTTTCTACCCCCAGTCTCCCCACTCCTCCTTCCCCCCCAGGCAAGGCTCATGTTGTGCAAACTGGGCACAGTTTGGAAAAGATGTGTTACCACACCTGTGGCAGCATTTAGCCTTTTCTTGACTCTCAGAGATGAAGGGATCAGGTGAATCATAAGTACAAGCTGTCTCACTTGTGTGACTAGCAGCTGTCCCTGAGCTCTGTCCCACAGATGTATTTCAATTTACAGATATTAAAAGCCAAAACCACCAGCATCCTTATCTATGTCCAGTTTCTTCAATGAAAGTCGAATCGCATTTTAACAAATTTTCTTAGACTTCATCACTCCTATTGGGCTGAAAAGTGCCTGAGTTCCCACCAGAGGGAGATGTTTTATTTTTTTAGTAACATCTGTCAGGAGATGGTTGATGCTTCACACTGATTTATGGAGAGGATAAGACTGAAAAGGGCTTTTAAATTGTCTGAAAAGTAATTAAAAATATCAAATAAATAATCTTACAACTTTTGTAGTTTAGGACTTGAAAGCTAAACAGTTTCCTAATGAATATGCAATGAATTTTAAAGAACTGTGTGATCAGTCTGTAAAGGTTACATTCCAAGCAATTAATGAGATAATGAGGATGCAAAACCACTCCGAAGGAAGCCTAAGCAAGTATATCTGCATTTGGAAAAGCAAATATGATTTCTCTTTTTTGCTTCTGCTTTTTTTTCTTTTTTTCCAATAAAATTTATCTTAAATGGAACACTTCTCACGTGACATGCAAAACATCAGCCTATATGGAATTTCTTTAAGGTTGAATCTTAATGCAGTTTTAAAGTATTGAGTCTTTATTCCTATAGTGAAATGGGATTACTAACACACTGAGTCTTGTAATTGTTTTTGCTCTATTGATCCATTTGTGTTCCTTCACTAGATCAAAAGACTAAAAATAAATTAGTTTGGGGCAAATTACTTGTTCTAGATTTATTCATGCTTAAAACTGATTTACTATTCAAGCTAGGCAAAATAACTGCTACAACATAGAAAGGCCTAAAGGGGGACGTAGTTTTTTTTTTTTTACCGAAGTATGTCATATGGTTGTGAATACATCAGGTGTAATTTAAAATAATCTACAACTGAGGAATATTATTTTAACAGCAATACAAACTCCACATACCTTGCATATCAGAAGTAAGAGAAGGCTTTGGAGAAGTAGGGGGACCTGTCTTTGTTGTCTTCATAAATCTGTTCACAGGAGCTAATAACATATTTTATTCATATACACATACACTTGTGCATGTGTGTATACACACACACATATTTATATATACACACATACGTATTAAAAACTAATGACTTAATAATTATACAATAAGAATAAATAATAAATAGGTCCAAATGGTAGCCTTTTTGTGTGACTGAACAAATCAACCGAGACAGAAAGCAGCTCTCATTTTAAAAGGGGAACGTTATTGAGTGTTCATGCCTTGCTGAGTATGTTTGATACTGTCAGTAATGTCAGAAAGAACTACATACTCTTCTTTGGTTACTTTACACCTTTGGACTGTAGTAGTTTCACTCTCCAGATAAATATACTTCAAATAGTGAAGTAAAAAAAGAATAAATCAATCAAAGCCTGTCTTTATCTACTGAAAATCTAAAAAGGCTTGTTCTTCTCCTGAGGCACTTCAGCAAACAGAGAATTTTAATGCTGTGGCTCCCTTACATGAGGGGGGAAAAAAATCACATACCATGAAAAGCTTTGTGGTTGTACAAGGGCAGGACTTTGAAACAGCTGAGTAAGAGAGGCAGGAATTAAACATGGCTTCCAATAAATTTAAAAATCATTTCCCTGGGCCTTGTCATGGGCCCAATGAAACACCTGCCTTTTTGCAGGCTTCATTCTCTTTAATAGCTGCACCTTCACTCTTGAACCCTAGAAAGAGACATGAATTTCATCCATTTTTTTCCCCACTGCTGTCCCTAACAAGGCAATAATTACTAGCTTAAATAACTAAAACTCACATCTTGTAGGTAGTGACGTGCTGCTTTCTGTGGGTTCAATATAGTTATCGTCGTCATTGTCCACTGGCACAATGTAATTATCCTATAAGAAATACAGGGCAAAAATCTACCAGTTAAACTTCCAACATATCAACACACTGTTGGGATTGAAGCCCTGGCAGCAGTTTACAATAGTTGCTATTTCAATCATCTGTTATCCTATGCAGATGGAATTCACCAAGGTTGAAAACATTTTACTAAATTACTCCAGTTCTAGACTGGTCGGTAAAAGCCCTTCCTCTTCCCTTTGGTCCTGGGGTAGCCTTTGAAGTTGCCTTCTCCCTGCAGCTTGTTATTAATGAGCAGGAAATATTTTGTGGTCCAAAGAGTCTTCTTGATACTTGAAGTAGGCAGTTAGCCCTCAGTAATCAGCATGGTACTCGCAGGTCACGGCTTGTAATGTACAAAATGATTTGTACCGGAGAGGCTAAGAAAGAGACCAGGCCATAGTACTGCTGTGCAATTTATCTTACAATCGGTGTGGGGTCATCAGTCATTTGAAATTGCAAAGCAAGTATATCTATAAACATTACCTCATCATCACTACACCCCTTAGGCTTTGGTGGTACTTTTGGTTTTGCAGCAGGCGATGGTAATGGCAGGAATGGCACAGATGGTTTCTTTGGTCTGGACATGGCTGGACTGGGTGTACCTGGGAGAGGTTTGTTGACGGGAGGAAGCAGCTGGTGACTGGTGCGATTGTCTTTTAATATGGAAGAAAACAACAGTTTCAGTAAAAATTACACATTAGCCTCTGGACCATCTTCTACTACCTGTGCAAGCAAGTTTTTACTGTGGCTGAAGCTCAGGTAAAAAGGCAGACCTGAGTGTAGACTTGTGTGCAAACTGGTCCTATTTCATCGCTTAAGGTAGCAACCTAGTTCTCTGTATCAGGCTGCAGAGGTTGCTTAGACACTAACTGGTGTATGAACAACTGAAACTCCTTGAGGAGAAGGTGGTAGCTGGGTTGTGTGGTCTATTAGTACGTCCTGTGCCAGTATGAACTTTGGTAGTGATAGGAAGAAAGAACATCTGACGTGAGAAAAACAACTGTTACAGAATCACAGAATCATCTAGGCTAGAAAAAACCCATGGGATCATTATGTCCAACCTTTCACCCTACTCTGCAAGGTCACCCCTAGACCATATCCCCCAACACCACATCTAAGCAATTCTTAAACACAGGGATGGCGACTCAACCACCTCCCTGGGCAGCCTGTTCCAATATCCCACCACTCTTTCCTTGAAGATTTTTTTCCTAGTGTCTAGTCTAAACCTACCTTGTTTCAGCTTGAAACACAGCACAATGGGTGGGACTGAAATGCAAATTATGCCAGGTCCTCTGGGGTATCACTTTAAAAATTCCTCCCCTTTTCAAAGAATACGTAGATGAATGGCTGATAAACTTGTATGAGTACATATGTGACATTTTAGCACTTTGATGATTATTCTATTATCAGTAACAGTCTTGTATCATACAAAAATGAAAGCAGGTATCATGCCAAAGTTTCCCCACCCCTCCAGGGGCTCAAGTCTGCATCAAACTGAAGCTAATTTCGTTCATTTCAGTGCAATCTGTCCATGGTTGAAGAGAATCAAAATAGGAAGAAAACATGCCTTTTTGTCGTACTGATGTAAATGAAAAACATGAAAAACAGGACAGGATCAAGATAACCTCCTCAGCACCAATCATGAAGGACAATGTGAAGTGAGTATCTGGGCTGCTTGGTTCTCTGTTTTAGTTTTTTTGGAATAATGATTTGAGATACAAAAAAAAAGAAGGGACCTGTCTAGTCTTATGTGCTTAATATTCAATGCAAATTCCTGCATTAAAATATGTGGATGAATTGGGACCCAAGTTAATGATATGTCCCATATATTTGCTTGAATTTTGTAGTTAATAGATGTCTATCAAAGTTTTTAGGACACATAATATTAAAATTCTAGACATCACTACCATACTAACCTGTTTCATGCTGTAATAACAAATCATACCCTGAAAGCTGAAGGCCTGATTGTCAGAATTAAAAGCAATCTCTTGAGGAAAGGATGGGCTGGTCCATTTGAGGCCCCTTCTCTTCTGGTACTGATAAATAAGCAACTAGCAAGGTGACATAGTCAACTATTCCATAACTACCTGCATATTCACCCCTACAAACAGGGAATGCAGAAGGAATCTTCTTTTTCTCTTGCTCACTTGGAGGAGGCTCATAGCTGTCATCAGGATTCTCTTCACTGGGGACCACATACATCTCAGAGTCAGAGTGGTCATCTGGATTTTCATAATCACTATCCTAGAAAGACAGAACTTCCCATTTCTCATCTCATAACATACATATGGCTTCATAGCAGTGTATGACCCAAGTATCCCTGCAAGGTTACAATAACTAAATTACAAGAATGTATCCTTAAAGGGACACATTATACTCCCTTAACTGCTCCCTCTCTAAACAAATCTGCACTCCTGCCTGTGTCCCCTTCTGCTCCTCCTGGGAGCTTCCCACACCCTGGCTCCTTAAAATCTCCAAGGAGTCCTTTCACACCAGCAGCTCAGTCTTCAAATTATGGACCAACAGCTTGTTTCCCCTCACAGGACAGTTTCTTCCTAGGTTCAGCTGTGACTCTTCTTGTCATTTACTCTCCCTTTCCTAAAGTCTCCTAGAGGGTCCTTAGGGTCTAACTCCATAAGGAAGCTGGTCACTTCATGGCTGATGGCTGTACCATTACTTTACATGGCTGATGATCATGACCTGCTTCATTCTAATGTTCTCTAAAATATTATTAGAAGTTTTTCATTTTTAGGAAGAAGCGGCTTTCCTCTCCTCACCCCTCCCATCCTCCCTTCTGGAAAAGGAAGATCTTACTGATTTCTAAAATTCTTGTTCTATTTCAAACTGATGCCATACACTTACTTATCCAAAAAACTTAGCATCCATGGTTACCACTGATAGAGCTTCTGAGTGTATTTCTAAATTGAATGTAAAAAAATTAATGTAGCTAAAACTCAGTGGCTACTTGTAAATAATGCTGATGTAACAAATATAGTAACATTCCAGTAGTAAGTTCAACCACAAGTAGATGATTCAAAAGTAAACTTTTGCTGCAGTTGCTACAGTAACCTTCTACTACCCCAAAATATGTACTTACAAAATCATCTGACCATTGTTCCTCTTCATTGTCTGCATGTGCTAAACCAAACATTGGAGTTATTTAAGGAGGTGGAATAGTGAACATACACATTAATCTCAGATTATTTTCTCAATCTATATGTATCATATTCAATAAGAGTGGCCAAAATTTCCTACATGGTTCAGAGCAAAACTGAACAGTAAATTAAATGCCTGCTTTCTTTTTGATAAATTGTTTTAGAGCTGTTGGAAACGCATTTGAAAATGGCAAATGGCACATGGTCTGAAAAGCAGGCTGTGCACTTAAACCAGAGTGTTCTACTAATACATCTCATTTTTAAGTAGGAATAACAATTTCTACACAATGGAACTATCAATGACCTCTGAGCTCTGCACTTTCTTGTTCCGTGGTTAAAGCTCCAAGACAGCACACTAATTAAAAGTGTTCATGTTAAACATGGAACAAGTACTAGATACCTCCTAATTCTTGTTGTCTTTGCTTCAGTTTTCATTAAAAAAATAACCATTAGTGTGCAAAAATGGGCATGACTAGTTTGTGGGTAGTGCTGTATGATAAGCAAATACAGTTATACCTCTAAGACAATTCATGACAACATCATTGTCACATTAATAGTATTAAGATTCTGAATCTGTGATGATCCTTTTTTTTTTCCCCCCCGTTTCCTTTCACATCATAATTTCTGTCAGAAAGGGATGGGATGTGAATTCTCCTCCAATTTTTGAGCAGCCTATATGCAGAACCATGCTAAATACCAATGTTGATACTTTCTTTATACTGGGACAAGTTGCCATGTTTTGCTTGGCTCTCATTTCACAGGTATGAGCTACCTTCAGGGTTGTTGATAATGGTATACTTGTTCTCTCATTACAAACAAATTATGAGGAAATGTATAGCTTAAATACTGACATATAGGTATCCAATATAGCTGGACATTCAGTTTAAATTTACATTAACACACCCTTACCTGAAGCATAATCCCTTTGTGGTAGACTTGGTGGAGTTTTTTTTTTTAGCCTGTAAACAATAATTATTATATTTATGATCTAATAAGTAGCACCCACTAGAAGGGAGCATTAGCCAGGCACATAAAAAAGCTGGTAACAAAATAGACCTGCAGCTGAAGAAATACAGATTACCATCACACGTGCTTAGCAAATAGCTGCAGGAGAATGCTTTGAGAAGCTAGAAACAGATAAGAAATTAGAATGTAAGCTGAAACATCTTTTTTTTTTTCTAAGAATTTTGAAAGAACAGCTTCCTTGTCCATGCACCCCCCACTTCATTTTCCAGGCAGAAACAGATAACATAGGAGTCAGAGATAAATGCACATCTAGCTGAAGATGAAAATCTATTCAGGCTCACAGAGGCATTCTATGGCATAAGAAAGTGGCATGGTACTCTCCAGTTCCATTTTTAAAACTATCATTTTGCATGCACTTTATTTTCTGATTAATATTTAAATTTGTGCCATGTCTCTTAGGGCCAGATTCTATTTCCAATTACTGTTATTTTATGGTGTTATGCCCCTTTTTTGGTAAATGCTGTTATAATGGCATTTTTAATACCAAGTTAGTAAAAAAATAATCTGCAGAAATACTGAAAGGATCTTTATGGTTATACATATGTATGTGCATGTATATATATGTTTAGTAAACAGGAGTATACATGTGTATTTATACATATTTATGTATGAAGAGGACTGTACACATATATATGTATATATATTTATACTCTTGCTTGCTAAAGTGCAGCTGTCCAGAGAAGACACTGAATTACAGTCAGCTAATAAAGCAATTATTTCATTACCCTGTTAAAAAAAGAAAAAAATTATTTGGGTTGAAAGCCAAAAAGAATGGTGCATATGTGACATCAGAGACCTGAGTGATGCATCAGAAGACAAAAAAGCCTTTTCCTTCTGTAGCTATATAAAACATTAACACAATTTACATTAGAATGACTCTTGAAAGTTACTGTTGAACATTGGCAGCTTCCCTGTAGCACTCATGAGACCTCGCCATGGACCTGGACCTTTGTCCACTGAATTATTGATGGCTTTGCTTATTTTTCAGTCAGGTCTATCAAATTCATTTGCAAAAATAAGCAAATTGCTTACAAAAAAATCCACAAAGAATTTACAATGTTTTCTTTAGTTTTCTGAGAAGTTATGAAGTCTAAAACTTTTGCTTTTTACCACAAGAATTTGACACTCAGTATTTAGGTCCTGAGCCTGCTGCTAGGTGTCATTGTTCAGGTACCAATAAAACTTGGGGTAGTGGCATGTTGGCACACACACATCAATTTACATATTTTTCCTGTCTTTTTTGAGAAATGCTTTGGCTGTTGAATTAATGGAATTCTGTTGTTCAGATAGTCAGAAAAAAAAAAAACCCAATAAAAAACAAATCCAAACAAAGCACATGCATGAATCAAAGAATAAATGAAGCAGGCAGGCATTGATAAAGCCAAAACCAAACACCAACCCCCACCCAAAAGAAAAGAAACAAACCAAAAACAACCAGCCCAGAACAAAACAACAACAAAAAATAATCTAGGAACATTATTTTTTGAAGTGTCAACCTTCTTTGTTACTAGCGCACTAATGATGAATAGCACCTCCTTCAACTTCCTGCAGTGTAATATAACTTAGTGTACGAACAGTAAATTAAAAAGCATTCTCAACAGCTCTGCTATTGTCTTCTGTCCAGGTTAGCACAGGCATGTTAGAAAGAAAAACTCAGGGCCACTGCCAGGGCAGATCTCAGTTCTTACGGAGGGCAGACCAAAATATATTAATGTACTTTGCAACACGTCCATCATAAATTGTTCAGATACAGTGGAGACTTAGAAAATAGCAGAACTAAGACAATTGTGAGAGGCTGCTTGGGTCACAGTGTAAATAAAGTATGTGGCTTAAGTCACATGATAGATCTCCAAGCTGCTAAGCAGAAGACTTCAACACTTTGTCCCAAGCCCTGTAATCCTGGCAGTGGCCCCAACAGAGAATGTAAATATGTTATAACAAAAGCATACAAAGCACAGAACAGAGGTCTGTGTCCAAGCAGCCTATCATGCCATTGTGCAGCTCTGAAATAGCATACCGATCCCAAGTATCTTTCCCAGTTTTGCAAATTAAGGTCACTTGTTCATTTTGGAACCTGAATAGCAATACAAGAAGAAGAATTAAAAAAAAAAAAAAGTTTCTGTCACACAACTAAAAAAGTTCATTGCTTCATCTCTACTTCTTAGAATCTCTTCAAACATGTTGTTTATTCCAAAACTCAAATCCACTTAAAAAAAAAAATTAAAATTATATATTCTCAATGTACTGGTATTTACTGAGTGCCAGAACTGAAATTCAGGCTCTTTTGAAGTCAACTGGAGCTTCACTTTGCAAGACCAGAAGTTCACCCAACGTGCAAACCACAATGCAAGCTCAAAATACATAACCCCTATTCTAAGGAATGGTTACCTGGCTATTTCAGATTCTGACATAAATATCCACACAGATGCTTGCAGAGTGCCAACTGATTCCGTGTTGTTCCTCTGAAGTTAAGCAAATGCTATCCAACAAGGCATACATACTTAAGTGGAAGACAGAATGATTTCCTGAAATATCTTTTAACAGAGTTATGCATTTATAGCAAATACAATTTCCAAGTATAATATTATAGTGCTACTCCACTCTGGACTTAAGTTACAAGTATCTCTGTATTATCTGTGAGAGAACACCACTCTAATGGGACTAGTGTTTTTCTAAACTTTAGTAGAAAATTAATAATTTTCTGGAGATTTTGAAATACCTCTGAGAAATTTCAGTTCTAAAGGACTTAATAAAGTCCAAGTACAATTCTGAGAGTATGTTTACAGGTTTTAAAAGCAACATAACATATCTTAGTATATATTCTTTAGCTTCGTCACATAACTGGGTAGCATTTGAGACATTTCACGTAATGGGGTTTAGATGTTAATCATAGAAGTACTGAATTTCATAACAACTAGGACAATAAACTATTCCATTTTAAAAAAAAGTATTCTGAGATTTCCCTTCTATAGCACACTGAGGTTAATCCAACAAAACGATTAGGCTCTTGCTTAACTAAATGGAGAGTTTTAAAATAAACTGCAGCAGAGGTCTGGAGTTTCTGCTCTAGCAAGGCTTATTTTTACAGGTTACACACAGAAAATTAACCAAATATATGTAGTAACACTTAATTCTCCCAGAAATGGATTTCCTTGCTAGGTTTTCTGTTCACTCCCCCAGCATTTAATATGTCCCTAAAACCTCTCTGTTTTCAGGAGTCCTTCACTTTTTCTGTTGTTAACTCTGTACAAAGTTAACTCCCTTCTTAGGAACCATCTTAACAGGTTTTACAAAAATTATATTGACATCTTCACTGAGTTGAGCGTTTCTAGTACCTATTAGTCCGGAGTACACTAGATCATCACACTTGTGACTAAAAGATAAATAAATTAGATAAATAAATTGAACTTTGCAAAAAATATTTTCAAAGGTCCAAACAAGTGCAATCCAGCTGACAGATAAACTTTTCATGGGCTGTATATTCTCATGACCTAATGGAATAGTTTGTTACAGTTTTAACTTCAGTGGAACTAGGATTCCACTGAAAAAAGCCTAGAGGCTTAAAGTTTATGATTTACAGATGAGTGCTATGTCTTTGCAGTGTGTTTCAAGAATATGCAACCATCCTGCAGAGTGAAACCTAGGATTTCTCTCTTATTTCCCCATTCGGTATGACCAAGGATGTGAATATGAAAAAAATGCCCCCAGCTCTCGTTGTTTATACAATTTGGCTATACCCATTGCTTCTACACCTTAGTACATAATCCTCTTTCACATCATGATCTGCACAGCAGCAGGGACTCCAATATTGTAAACAGTTCTGCAAGCAGGTGAATGCTAACCTGCAGTGGGAAATACTTAAACTGCCAGAAAATTCTGAGTCAGGATGGGGAATAAACAACAGGAACTTTCAAGCAATTAAGAAACCATCTGTAGTTTTCTTTTCTGTTAACAACCACTGTCTAGACTGCTTTCTGCAGACCTTTAAGACACAGATGGTAGACGTATCCCTGCCCACCTGCACCTCACAGATGAATTAGGTTGGACAGTTAAGACACTTGATGCAAGAACACCTCTTAATTTTCTGCATAATCAAAGGCAATTTTTTAATAAATCTTTTCCTGCTTCAGTCATATTTAGATTCTTGACATTTAATAAGATAATCTTGTAACTGAAATGGAGGATAACTGAGTATTTTAGAAAAAGTATAAAAAAATTTTCAAACAAAAAGCCCCTGAGGGGAACATTCAGAAGAATAAAGCCAGTTCCAATTCTGCAAAGCCTGGCATCTCTTTTACATATCCTTATCAGTGTTGTCAACGCATGCTTTTACCGCAAGTGTCATTATGTGCTGGGTTTAATATCTGAGTTCTGAAGTCATGTGCAAATGTAAGAGTTTTTTATTAAATTAAAAAAAAAAAAACAACAGGAGTAAGTTTCTGTTCTCCATAATTGCAGAAGAGAATAATTTGACCAGATGTACCACTGAAGTATCAGAAACATTTTTAATTTTTTTTTTTTTTTTTTACATCTCAATTTGTATTCTTATGGCTGGAGGAGGTGAAATGTGAGCTTTGTGCTGCAGTCATGCATTAAGAGAGGTTTTATGGGCCTGCTCTTTTTTGTGGATTTTTTTTTTTTTTTTTTTTTTTTTNGAGAATCAAAGAATTACAGTGTTATAGCAGCAATCTTGTATCTGACATTTAATGATGGCACCTCTGACCTTCCCATTTTCAGTTACATTTAGTTCTTGTTATTTTTGCCTTGTCTGTCCTTCCTGTCTTACTCTCAGAGAAGGACACACATTCAGAGAAATACTGATTAACAGCAGAATTCACATCCAGGCAACTATGGGAAAAAATTTGTTGCCTCAAATTTTAAACTTCAGATGCTTCTCTTGTTTGTGCCATCTGTTATCTTCTCTGAGGCATTCAAAATAGACCCAATGCAACAACATTAACTACACAAACTACAACTGTAAAGTAGGAAGGCACCCTTTATCAAAAGCAACAAGAAAAAAGAAAATAATCCTGCTGTCCCCCCTCTCCTCCAAAAATCCACCAAAAACCTTGGCATCCTAGGAAGCTCTTCCTTGTGAGCAGGTCTCAGGTGTAACTATGATTTTTTTTGCAGATGGGTCTTTGAATACAGTGGTCTATTTACATACACACTGTGTTAAAAATAACAACACACATGGGTTAAAGATCCAAGTAGTTGAAAGAGGGTCATTTTAAGGGAAACTTTGGTTTTGTGCTTGAAAGGATATAACAAAATATATACACCATGTGACTGATTTACCGCAAATTGCAGCAATCCTAGAGTGAAAGAGAATGAGTAAAGGAGAAAGAAAAGTGATCTCAAGAATCTATTTGATATATCAGGCATTTCCATCAGAGCCTGCTCAAGGTTTGTAGATAGAAACAGAGCTGTGATAAAGAGGCCACAAAGGAGGGCTTGCAGCCTCAAGTTACTGCTTAGGGAATGGGAGAATGAGGTGGTCGCTGCTGCTCCTAGAAATCTATTCCTCTCCTCTGCCAGGGATAGTGGCTGCCCCACAAACACCAGCCCCACCTGGGCTGGCAGCAGGGACAATAGCTGAGCCAGCCTGGCTTTCTGGAGCTCTTGCATAGGCAAACCAGACAGAGCCCTACTCCTTCTCTCATCAAGCCTACTGATTTCTGATTGCTTTCTATCTAACCAGAATTAGGTCTTGTTAAAGCTGTGCTTTTTCTTTTCCTTGAACTGAGCCATCATGGTCACATTTTAAGAACAATTCTAAACAATGTTCGTATGTGTCTTTTATGTACTAGAGCTACATTTCTAGAATTTAAGATGGTTGTCCTGGAAACACTGCAGATACCGTGGAATAATTAACTTCTTTTAAAAGTATTTAGTACTTTTGTTGTCAATGACGCATGTAAAGAAAGAGCTGAATGAGAAATCCGAATCCAAATGGAAGTTCAATGCAAATGAGCTACTGCATGAAGAAAAGGTGTGCTAAATAGCTAATTGGTTTAAATAGATGTTTGACTGGAAACAGTGAATACTGGTTTTATGTGGAAGGATTTTTTTTCTGTGTATAAATACACATGAATATTTTATGATACTCATGTGCACATGACAACAGTATGCATGTTCATCACTTCTTACTGGAGTAAGGGTGTTAGGTGATGCTGGGTTTTGTTTTATGGGACTGAAACACAGGAGGACTTGGAATTTTTATGAGAATTCTAACTATGATGTCTTACTGGTTGGTTCAAGGTGGAGCTCAAATTAAAACTTAATTGCAGCAGGTAGCCTAAACAGCGGCCTGAGGAGAAAAACACACACCCCAATAACAAGTGATGATCATTCCCAAAGAATATGTAAGAAAAAAGTATTTTATCCAAATATTTTCAGGACTACAAACACAACCTCCTATTGGGACCCAGTTCTGCAACTACTTTGTGATACTCTTAATACAATTTTGCATGTCACAGTGGGGACTGAAGCTCTTCACATGTGCTGAAGTACATCCTTCTAGAATAACATGGTCCCATCACTGTACACTAGGCTTGCAGTCTGAACTTCCCCAGATTGATAAAATTAGGATTGGCATTTCAAACTTACTTTTTGAACTTGTTTATTATCCCACTTTCATTTTTCTTGATGTCATGCACCATCTTTTGAAGCTTCCTGTAAGATATTAAACAAAAGCCAGCATTACAATTACCACTCATTTATATAAAGGAAATGCATTTCCAGTCATATTTCACACATCAAAAATGCTTAGTATCTATTCAATAAGTAGTTTAGTTGCTAAATCCTTTGCATTTGAAGTTTTCCTCCCTTTTTAACAGAGCTCTTCAGCATGATTTGTGTCATCTTTTTCCTTAATACAATTATGTGCAATTTAAACAATCAATTTAAGAATAAGTGCATCAGGAAAGAACATAATTGTGTAAATTAATAATTTAGCATATTTCAGTGTTAACACTTTTTCAGAATGACTTTACAACACTCCATAGCTATATTGGGAATGACCTCTGATTTCTGACCTTACATGAGTCATTTTATCAGTGAACAGTTTACCTCATTCCCAGAGTGTTTGCAGTTATGATAGGGGGAGACTGATACATGCAAGGCCATCTGAGGAACCATTAAGAGTAATTGTGAATCTGAGCTGTAAAAACTCATGATCTCAAAACTCTAGTTACATGGACTGATACCTGGAACCATACATTGTTTTTATTCATCAGTTCCACTGACCTTATTAAAAGTTTACTAGTGATCAAGGCAATCTAAGTTGAAAATGTCATTTTGCACTCAGCAAGTATCATACAGAATCCCATCTCCCTTCTCAGTTAAAAACCCACAGCATTAGAATCAAGTCAGTGTCAGGAACACAGATATAACTCTCTGCAAAAGACTAATTTTATAATGACTTGTTGGAAGTCTGGTTAAACTAGAACTGTCTATAGAATGCTTTTTTTTTTTTTTTATACTCTCTTTAATGTATGTTCTTCCTATTCACCTGAACTACATATATTTTATTAGACCTGAGCTGAAGATTTTGTCACAGCCAGTAAAGGAAAGAAATGTTCGAATTTTTTTTTTGTTTTTTTCCTAAGAGGTCTTTTAAAAAATTTGGTTTCCATTCTTCATTGAAAGTTGTCTCTGTCATTCCACTTTTTAGTCTTTCCTACCTCTTCTCTGATGCACCATCAGGCTACCAAAGGACTCTTGGAAGTGTTGCTTGCAAAGAGAAGTACAAACATTAAAGTATTCTCTTTTTTTTTTAAGGCTTGCTTTAAACTTGAAACCTTATTATTCAGACAACTTGAGTATATGTAGAGCTTTACTAAAATGAAAGTATCTTCCAGCTTCATCATTAGTAATTACAAATCTCTAAAAATGAAAATAACTTTTTCAAAAAAAATTTGAATTAGATAAGAACTAGCTCAAAATCAGGAAATACCTGCACTAACATTATATGATTATCTGTTTGCAGTCTGTGGTTCAAGCTGAGAAGACATTTAGCCAACCAAGGCATCAGGTAATGGCTGAGTATTAGCTTTATGCTGAAAGGGACCTTCCTACCTCTCCTACTGATTTGAGAGCAATTGTGTTATTTAGTGACAATTAATTCCACTTTATGAGACCTGCTTAAAAAGAACAGTTAAATAATTGAGTACTTATAAGTTTCTGGAATCCTGATAGAAATAATTATGTTTAATAATAGTCTTGATCATGTTCATTAACAAAACAGAAAAAAAAATTGATCCTTTCATTATGTCAGCTGGAACTGAAGGATATTCCTCATTTTCAGTGGACCTGTAATACAGAGTGCAATATCCTGCTCTGACAGGCTATGTCATTGGTCTGACATTTAAACATTATTCCTAGGGCCTACATCTTTGCCCAGTATTACTTAAAAAACAATTCAACTTCTCGTTTCTAGATTCTTAACTCAGGAAAAATATAAAAAGAGAATAAATGACAAGTAATTCAGAAGTACACCTTTAACTTTTGCTCAAATCTTATACTATTAATCTACAGCAAAAGGATATAATGTTACCTGATGATATAAATAAATTACTTATAGATGTGAGAAATGGGTGCATAGCAAAATGTCTTGAGATTTCCTGCAACAAAGCACTACCATCTATAAGAATAGCTTGAATTATTATCTAAACTAATCAGATACATTAAATCTGCAAGATCTCAGAAGAACTTCTGCTTTTCCGTGTCCCGTCCCCCCCACCGATTCAGCTTCTGGTTATGCCTGCTACATCACAAATAGCCATCTTTTGCAGTTTACTGTTTCTGTCTTGTGCCCCAGCTGGCACCTGGCAGTGTCTATAAATGAAAAGTAATGAGAAATAAAAAGAATGAGAGGAGATTTAAATGGTTTAGTTCTAGTTTGGGAAGCATGGCTGTCTGCAAGTGTTTGTGTCCTTTTCAAAAAAGCTTGCCAACCTTTAATTAGAAAATCATTTAACATCAGTTATTTTTCTTTCATATTTATTGTTAGAAATAGGATTAAAAAAATATTTCTAACTGCAGATTTAGCTCTGAATATTGCTTATTGCTTATCTCTGACATTAATATATCTTTACAATAGCAAAATGATGTCTATTTTGAAAAAAGGGATTTCATTCTTCATGACTCATTTTATTTTTATACTGTCATTTTGATATCTAAAAAAATCCACACATAAATCAAACCCACCCCAAAATTTTTAACTGCAAATACCTAGAACAGTTTGCATTTGATTTGATCATAATCAGGTGAATTGATTAGACTATCATGGATGTTCCATGTGGTCTATATAAGGCTAGAGTTTAGAAGAGCATTTTAGTATATATTTCCATTTTAACAAAAAGGTACATTTAAATTAGAGATAATTGCCTGTGCTGCTACTCATGAGATCTGTTATTGTTCCTAGACAAATGGACTGAAATTAAAATATTAATATTTTTGCATAGTCAAATTTCCCCAGTTTCCTTTTTTTTTCTCTGGAGCAATTTAATTTTCTAATTACAAATTGTGATGAATTATGGAGTATCTAATATATATTTGTGTGACTTTCTTAAATTTTTAAAGTTACAGAGCTCTTGTAGGAATTGCTAGAAGATTTGAAATTTGAAATATTTGTAGAAATTGCTAGAAAGTTTGTTGCCTCTGGACAACTTTTATCAAGCTTGTGAGAGTAAGCAGATAAGCAATGCACTGTATAGTGGCAAGTGTTGGAAGTCATCAAGCATGGATGATTTCCAGTTCAAGGGGAATCCCCTTTGACCCATGAAGTTGAGTAACTTGCAAAAAACCAGTCTGTCCAGCTAGCTAGAAGCTGAGATTTCTTGAAGTGCCACCCAATATAATAGGCTACACTGACAAGTTTTACAAAGATCTGTCAGTCTGATTTGTGATTTGAGAGAGACAGTAGTAAAGATGAGAGGCAGATAGCAAAGCCTATTGCAAGAGGAGAATCCAAATCTTAAGAGTATCAAACTCAAGTCCAAAGGCCATTTGAGAACAATGAGGAAAGTAAAGCACAGAAGGGCTTTTATACACTTAATGTTTTCCTTGGTCTGTGTATCTAACTCTCAAATACTTTTTATCTGGCTCTCAGACACTTTACTTGAAGAGGTCCATTGTGGGAGGAACTTATCAGAGCAGCAGCCCCGAGACTATCTAGGAAATGGAGGCTGCATTGGCCCAGTGTAGAGACAGCCCTTGTTTCAAGTCCATAACTACAACCTTCTTTCTTTACAACATGTATGAGTCAGGACCTTGTTACCAACTAATGTTTATTCTCTAGTAGTTCTCTTGGAATAAACACATGCTAGAAACATACAAGGACCTCAGTCAGCTAATACTGTAAATTAAAATAAAAAGAAATGCTAGTTTTACCTTGCATTCCATGTAATTAGAGGTAATTAAGAGGTCAAACTTAAAAGTTGTTTCTTAACTACAAGCAACAACTCTTTACTCAGCTCATTCGAGAGCTTTACCTGCAAGCCTGATTTTGCATCAAAAGGTGCAGTTGGTGTCACTTGATCTTTGAAAACACTTCAGTAATAGCTATTTTGAGATCTAATTTAATTGTGACAGGTAGAGACCGGATGGGACCTTTTGATCAGGAACTCACTGCACACAATAGATTTTAAAACTTTTGCAGAAGAGAAGTTTGCAAGTCTTGTCTCTAGGTGCATCTAAAAAAAAATTTTCGGTTTCGTACTAATACCTTAAAAATTCTGCATGTTGGAGGGAATAACAAGAGAAAAAGACCATTCAATGAATCCTAAAAGGAAACACTTTTTATTCCTGTGTTGCTATTTTTCATATCTACCAGTTGTGACCTCCAACAGTTCAGGATTATCAGATGTATTGGCAAACAGGTCGTTAGCTGTGATACATATGTAAAAGAAGGTGGAAAGGTTTACCAATACAATTACAATATAACCTGAAAAAATATGCCATGTCACGAAATACCTTTCTGTGCTCAAGGACTGGCAGAGCTGCCTTGAGATAAAACAAAATTAAACAAAACCACCTTCTCTTTGATCTGGTCACAGCTCAGTGTAGAAGGAATGTATGTCAAGTGAAGGGCGATGGGTGAGCCTGTGACACAGCCTCACTCTCCAATATCAGCTGGAAGCTTTTGGCTCTTTTGAATACAAGCTATCCCACAAAAGCTTTCCAAAGGTGAATTTATTTAAAAGAGAGAAAAAAATATAAATAACACGAGGAAGAATAAAGTGTGTGTAATAAGCTTTCAACTCAGATATGAAATGAGGTATAGTGTCCCCAGACTGAGAAGAGAGAGAGAGATCTATCAATTTCAGACAGATTGTGTAATAAGGAATTCTCCCACTATTTAGACCAATTTTTGAGAAACTGTATTTATCAGTATTATAGATCTATAAAGGCATGTATAAATATGTAAGTATGCATATTATGATTCATAATATACATAAATATGTATATTATGGCTCAGAGCAGTTGGCATGAATGGCTCCTCAGTGGCCTCCCCTTGCTCCTGGGAACAGAGAGGGATATCCTGTGTGCATAAGCAGCACTGTTCACCTACCGGTGCACAGTGAATCCAGTACTTTAGACCTTCAGCACACACATTGGTTGTCAGTATTTGAGCTGTACAGCTGCTGATGTCATGTGGCGAGTGGCAGCCCATAGCAAGTGACACCCTCTGCTGTAAGAATATGTTACATGGTCTCAGGGGTGGGAAGACTGGGCACAGTTGCTTCAGTACATCTGGTTGTGAGCACAGCTGTGTGCGCCTACGGTTGGGAGTGGTGCCGATAATGTTTTTGGAAACAGGGCTGACTGCAGCGTCAGTAGGGAGTGGTGGCAAAGCAAAAACCAGTTTTAAATGAATCACAGGAAGTTTTCTGTATTACAAGCATAATTATTTCTGTTTACCTGGAGGATTAGAATTATACCTCAACTTTCTGGTGCTTAGAGGACTATCTCAATTACCTGTTTTCCTTCTCGTAGAAACCCCATCTGTACTGTTGGATCTGTTTCTTTAGTTAAAAAAGGGCAGAATTTTGAACAGGTTATTCAAACAGGTCTGCAAGGGAAGCTTTGTAAGCAAAATTCAGTATTAAGTGACCCGCATATTCCTTCTCCTCCTAACATCAGTTAGATCTTTAACTGATGAAATTGAATTGGTTTCAAAATAGTAATAATAATTGAGAAAAAAAAAAAAGGTCACCGGTAAATCGGTCAGTTTGCACTCCAGTTTCAGTCCTTACAGTTTTTTGGGTACAACTGTTTCTCATTGACAGGGCACCCTGTAGGTTTGTGTCTAGAAAGTCCTATTTTCTGAAGACCTTCACTACCGCTGTTCACTTACAGTAAGGCTGTAGGTAGGTGTAGCCCTCATCTTTGTCTTTAGAAAGCAGCATAACAAATCATGTAAATCCACAAAGTAATTATTTCTTGGGTTTCAGGCACATTCAACTGCTTAGCATTGAAAACCTAGAATGGGATTTACTAGGTACAAATTTAGATTTAAAATAGAAACATCCCTCCATAACCCTACCTGCTCCAGCTACAAAGTTTTACAGAAAAGAACCACAAAAAAAGAAAATAGAAAGTGAGGAAGAGTATAAAGGAATTTTGAGAATAAAAGCTAAGGTTTTAAAAGATGAAAACCAAAACTTGATGAGCAGAAAATAAAAAACTACAGTTATCTCTGTTATTTAAAAAAACCCAGCACGTTAAACCATGAAACTAAAGAAGGAACAACATACCCAGCCCCATCTTTTTATTGCTTTTCACAACACAGCCATTGCACCACCTTCTCCCCAGCTGGTCTTTATTTGTGTTTCTGTTAGCCTTTAGTTTTACAAACACATACAGGTGACCAGATTAAGAAAGAAAGTGATTGTTTCTGGAGAAAGAGGAAGATTCCTGCTTGCTGAGGGTGATGGGGTGGGGCAGGACAGGACCTGCTCACCTGCAATGGGATTAGTAGAAGTAACACTTGAGGTTTTGAAAAGCTTGAAGCTCTTATCTTGAAACACTTTCTGAAAATAAATTAGTGAACAAAAAAGTACCACCTTTATTACAAAGGTGGGGTTTACATTAACACAGTGCTCCAGACAGTCTTTGTGGAAGAACAGGGATCTCAGTAACTGGGTGAGTGCATTCCTAAAATGTAGTTTTTTGGACTATTTGCTAGTTTTGTACATCTAAAACAACCTGATGAATTATATAAAAAAACTCTACCCCTTTCCACCTCCCTTCTAATTGCTCAGTAGAAAGCAACAGAAAATTCCCAAACAGAGAAGGCATCTTATTCCTCTTGTTAGGCCTCATTCAGGTGCTTTGGATCTCCACATGCATGCACCCCTATATCATGTGCTACCTGGAACAGTGAGAGTGGAATTCCTTTGTGAGGAAGTGCAGGCTGGCATCAGCTGGCTGGGTTGGAGCTGGTGTTTTCAATGGCTGTCCTATAACTGCTTCAGTTGCTGCTGGTCTAAGATAGGGAGTTACTGCCCCTCATCCACTCTTAGAGTTTATCACAGTCCACTCCCTGCAATGCCTTTCATGATGAGAGAGGAGGAAGTTTGGAGCTGGAGGTGGTAACCTAAATAGTTTTGTCGAGACTATTTTTTTTTTTTAAAGTTCGAGTAACATCCTATTCTGCTCATTTTTCAATCATCCATTATTTTGTCTGAAAGCAAAACTCATAATTAGAGCAGGTGTATTTACAAGGTACACACAGAAGCACAGAAAGGCTAAATACTGATCACACTTTTAATCTTCATATGCCCTCTACATAATCTTCACAGGCAAGCTATCAGTCTCTCTTGTACTAATAAGCACTAACATAGGCTGAGTAAATGAAAATGTGTAGCCTGTAAAGGCATAATATATCTTTGACACAAATCAGTCCTAACATTGGAGTAAGGAGTATAATTACTTTGAGGTGTCTGGGAATTGGAAAAACCTATGCCATTTTATTAGTGAGGCTAAGTTAACTAAAGCCCTCACAATGACATGAACTGCTTGGTTCAGTTTTAACAGCCACTTTAATGGAGCCCGGACAGGCTGCCACTGAAAGGGGAAATTCTGCTCTTTGCTCTTGGTGCTTACCCGGTTATCATGAATTATGGAACTTCCAGCTGGGAATATAACTTGTTTTCTTTTGCCAGTTTTAAATATCATTGAGATCAGTCCAGCTTCATCACATGATCACGGGAACCCTAGCACCCATGTGAGGGTGGAGAGGAGTGGCAGGGCAAGCAGGGACATTGGGAGGGTAGAAGAAAGGGACGTGGTCTTTTGGCAGCAGCTCAGACTTAATGCTAAACTAAGCTGGCCATGTAACTACAACTTCAGTAGCACTGAACTGCCTCTGTACTTTTTGCAGAGATACCTATAGTATCTATATTTCAAGACAGGAAGGAACCATTTAGCCATATAGTATGGCCACTAGTATTAATAGCCTACTTCACCCAGTTGCCCTTACATTAAGCTCGAAAAATACATACTCATGTTTTTCATATTATTGCCTCAGGATTTTAATTCTTTCTAAAGTATTTAAGGTGTTGTATATGATTTATGTTGAGGTCATAAACCTGTAGCATTGTACATCTGTCTTTCCTTATGCCTGGAAAATGAACTTGTCCAAAATGTATATACTTGTAAAAGAGGATAAAGATGCTAACAGAATTTCCAAGCTTCTTTTACCCCACAGTCATTTGCTATGGTTGTAAGAAAGAAAGAAAGAAAGTTTTTCGGTTGTTGTTGTTTTTTTCACAGTCGGTAAAGTCCTTTCACAGTATACTAAAAAGCCAAGATGGGTCCTACGGCCAAATAAGAAAACGCTGTCACATTCAGCCATTGTTTTCCATCAGTTTTCCAATTCTTTTGTCAGCTGAGTGCCTAAAACCAGTGATACTCGCTTTTTAAAAGAAATATTTGCTTATCTATTATATGGTAACAGGCATTAGGGCACTTAGACTATAAAAGATGTTATATAAAACTAAAATCAGTCCTCTAATCAGCAACTATTTTAAGACCCCCATAACACACAGAAGAAAAAAAAACCAACCCTACCTAGTGAGCAGATATTTTCTTTCTTTTCTAAAACACTCTTACAAATCATCTGCAAAAGATGATTTAGCCATCTGAAGATGGTTAAAAATTACTTTAAAATTACTTCTGCAGCCAAACTCTACCTATAAAAGGTAGCGTTGATACATTTCCATTAAATATATCAAATGGAGCAGGTCACAGATTTCCCTCATTCCAGTGTGCATACAGTAATGTGCTACAGTAGGGAAGTACAGTTTAATCCTGAACTATACTGGTCCAACAATTTAAAAGGAAACATTCAGATTTTTTAAATGTAAAAAAACTCAGTTAATGTAACATTGTGAATGTTAAGTAAAGTGATCTGAACTCTACAAGTTGTAATTTTTTCAGTTTGTTCTGCAGATAATTGAAATCTTAATTTTTCTTCTAGGCTTGGTCACAATGCTGGAACTACCTGCAGTGTTCAAACTCCTTATTTCACTCATCCTTTAAACAAAAAGTAAAAGAAATGGAATTCTTAGTATATTTAAACATGTTCCAGTTATATCTTATCCGGCCTGTTACAGCCTTGAAGATGGTTAGTCAAGATGGTTTAATCAAGTTCAGTGGCTTTCTAAAACTAATTTCTCTGAAAGCAGAACTAAAACTGGATTCCATTACTCTTGATTAGCTTTTTCAGTTGTTGACTTACAAGTACTTTGCTTCCAAAGACTATCAGACAGCTCTCGGAGAGCTAATCTAATAGAAAAATTTTCCAAGGTGAGAAAGGAAGCCAATAAAACCAACATTTATTTTCAAATACGGAGGTATTTATAGCAGTTTCTACTGATGTGGGAACTCTTTTTCCCCTCTCTTGATAATTTAATGTTGTTTTCCAACACCATTATGGCCGACAAGCCATAAGAGTGTAGAGGGCTTGTTTGCTATATTTTATAATTGTTATATTTACCTTCCAAAAGAAAAGCATTTATCAAATTATAATATGTAGCATACAGTGTAGTAGGTTTTGAAAGATTCCATGCAACACAAAATTGTTTTGTTCTGGGATCAACATATCACTGGGTACATGCAATGTCATATTATGATTTAATAGCCAGCACTCTGCAAAGCTGTATGGTGTATAGTTTTAAACTAATGGTAGAAAATGCTTGCTGGAATGCTTTGTTTTTGTTTTTTTTCTGATGTTCAAGAAAATGAATTTATTGGGTTGTTTGGCTATTGGTCATTTATTATTGGACTTAAACAAAACAAAATACCCACAAATCTTTAGATCCAATCCATAGTACTAGTTTTTGCTAAATAACTGATAGTCACAGGCCTAAGATGATGTCATTTGCAATTGCTATAGTTGGCAAATGCTCTTACTGTGGACAGTTCGTTTGGCAAAGCTAAAATGTCACTAGAAGATCTAATTTTATTTGGAAAAGTGTGCATATGAACCAGTGGTGGAATAAACTGTGACAGTGAATGAACAGTTTTGCTAGCACAAGTAAAATGAAAACATAGGTACTATGTAAGCATAGCTTATCTTGTGAACAGACACTGCTATCTACATACAGAGATAAAACAGGGCTTTTCACCATAATTTCAATATACACCACAATGTTTTGTCCACTTTGCCATATTTTCATTTGAAAGATAGTAGATCACAGACAAACACACTTTTCTATAAACAGCATCAGAGGCAAGAAATTCTATATGACAATAAATTACTATGTGGAAATTTAGCTTTAGGGAAAAAAAATGTAGTATTGTTTGGTTTCTTTTTTTTAGGACAGCTTGGAAATTGGTCCATGCAGGATGACATAGCTGGACTGAAGGACGATAAGCAAGAAAAAAAGAAGAAACTTTAAAGGCATTGTTAGAATGAAATGGATGTGCAGAGAGAAAGGTAGGACAAATATCGCTAGGTTGGAGTCTTCTATGCTGTGCTGAAGCAACATCAGAGGGAGAAGCAACAGGAGAATATAACTGGAGAGCTCACACTGAGGGCTAAAGGAGGGATTTGTACAGCATTTTTTGGGTAAATTTACAGTTTGTATCTCATTCCATTCTAAGTCCAGAAGTGAGAGAGATTCATGAACTATTTCAGATGAAAGAATTCTTCAACAAATAGAGATTATAGAGTTTTATCATTTAATCTCAATCCCATGCTTTCTATGGCAAACTGGACCTAACAATCCTACAGAAAGAACTTTTGTTTGTACTCGTCAGCACAGCAAATGTAGCTGGTGACCTCCTTTTCCCCCCATGCCTGTGAAATGCAACTTTAAAAGACTGCATAGCATTGGCACTGTGATTTTGTGTGACCTTACATTCAGCCTAAATTTTGTTGGTCTAAAATGTGGGTGCATCACAAAAGCTGCTGTTTTGACAAAGTGTTGAAAAGTTATCAGGAGAAACTGGAAGCTGAGACAGAAGGTTGCTGGAGGTAGCACCAGATGGTGTCCCAGAAGACCTTCATGGCTGTTACGTGCTTAGGGCCTGAAGGTGCGGGCAGATTAGATTTTTGCTAGAAAGAGGAGTTAGAGGGAGAAGAACAAAATAGAGGGGGCTGTGATTTGTGAAAAAGAGAGAGCCATGAATAGAAGGGGCCAGTCTGGGAAGATATCATATATGGAAAAGCATCAATTTGGGCCCTTAGAACACTGAGCAGTGTACAGGTAACTGGTAACTTATTTTGAAACTCCAGTTTCTTTCCTGCTTGAACAAGAGGAAAGAACAAAAATAAACTCAAGTCCACTGATGCAATAATCTGTTAAAATTTTACTTGAAAAAACCACCAAAACAAAACACCAGGTTAAGAAGGGTGTCAGTTTACAGTTAAATATTATTTCACTCTAAACTGAATTCTCTGCTTATACACTTTAAAGACGAACAGTACCAGAAAGTCCTCTGGTAGAAGAAAGACCTAGTAGATAACAGTCAAGCTATCTCTATCAGTAGAAAATTAGTGAAGACCATAAATATCTTCAGATTTCATAGACAAACAGCAGACATTGATGCCTTAAGGAAACAGTTCTGGGCCCCTCACCCTAAGAAGGATATTGAGGTGCTGGAGCAGATCCAGAGAACAACGAGGCTGGGGAAGGGACTGGGGGGGACAGTCTTATAAGGGGAGGCTGAGGGAGCTGGGGTTGTTCAGTGTGGAAGAGGAGACTCAGGGGAGACCTTATCACTCTCTACAACTACCTGAAGAGAAGTTGCAGTCAGGTGGGGGTCGGGCTCTTCTCTCAGGCAACCAAGTGACAGGATGAGAGGGCATAGCCTGAAGCTGCACCAGGGGAGGTTCAGGCTGGATACGAGGATGCACTTCCTCACAGAAGGGGTGATTAGACACTGGAATGGACTGCCCAGGTAGGTACTGGAGTCACCATCTCTGCAGGTGTTTAGGGAAAGATTGGGTGTGATGCTTAGTGACATAGTCTAGCTAATGTCATGGTGTTGGGTCATAGGCTGGACTTGATGATCTTGGAGGTCAATTCTAGCCTCAGAAATTCTGTAATCTAATGTGTGTGTGAAACGCCTCTATTTTAATAGAATTAGGACTTAAACCCTCCTGTGTAGCAAGGAATTTTTAAACAAAATACCTCAAATATTTATACCACAAACATATACACTGACATGTTTGCCCAACCTGAGAATAAAAGTCAGTTGCTTTTTCTCCCCACCTTGTTACTCATTTGGGAGTTATGGTTGGAGATACGGGGTTTTTTAGGGGAGGATAAGAACTGCTGCAAATTAATGAAGTCACCTGAAATGAATGTGAAACTTCTCTTGGAAAATCCTGTTTGCAATCTGGAAGTTGATGGCTGCTTTACCTTAGGCAAGTGAATGCATGCATGTGTTACATGTCTGGTTTGTGCTACAGTTTGCCCATCACTGCAGTGGTGATGGTAATGATGCCTTTGAAAAAGACACTGTGGTACACAGCTGAAGACATCTATGAGCAGAGGGTCCTTATTAAGGTTTGTGGTTGTATAGAAAAATGCAGCAATTCTAAAGAGATTGTATAACAGTCATACAGCAGCTAGAAATTATTTAAAGACTGGGAATCATAGGCTCATAGTATAATGGATTTGAACCACAAAAGATGCTGCAAGATTAGTGCTGTATCTTTTCAGCTCCTAACTTCCTGTTACCTTTGTCACCTATCATCCCTGAATAATTCTATCTGCATTTCTAATTGCAGCATATGCTTTTTTTTTCCTAAAGTTCAGGCTAAAATCAAGGTATACTAGAGACTGCTAGAACATCATGGCTATCACTTAAGTTCTTACTTCGCACTTTAGAAAACCATTTCGAGTACTATATTATTTGTATGTACCACAAAGTAACCAAGTCATGGAATTCATTTTTCCTGACCATATGGAAGCAATCACAACACACAATGTACTGAGGGAATACTTATATAATACTGTGCATACCTTATAACTATATATTTATAATAATATATAATATTATTACTAAAGTAATACTGGAATTCCATGACGTTCCATCATTCCTATCCAACTGACATTAAAGTTAATTGAGTGACTTAACTGCAAACAATATCCATACCACAACATGGTAGTTAAAGAGGCACATAAGAACACTTAGAGTTCTTACTGTTGCAGCAAACAAGCAAATGAAATATGTTAAGAATTCAGATCTGGCATAAGACTTACTAATGGAACAAAAAGCTGGGTCTGGTAGGCTCCAATATACCCACAGAGAACAGATGATATCTTAGGAAAACCACATAAAATCTAGTTGTCCAGGTCTACACTTAAAAATTAAAAGCTCTAGTCTCAGACACCGACTCAGCAGAAGTGCTACTGTAATTTTTTTCTGCTACAAAGCAGAAATTTTAAGAAAGTTATCCTTAGAAAAATGTGAACCATAATTAAACTAATTGAAACTATGTTTGGTAGGAATAATTCTTGTCATTACATGTTAGCATATAGAGGAAGGTAAGCTTTTAACGTAACAATTTCATTTGTGTAACATTCAGTACAAGCTCTGTACCATCTATGTGTCTTCCATGCAGACGGGAGGCAATGTTAGGAAGTCAGCTGCACCGTCAACAAGTCACAAGGGGGTATTCATCTCTTTCAAAGAAGGAATAAAAATCTGCCCCCATGTTATGCTGATGTCTTCCTATATTTGCACATCTCTCCTAAATTTATACTATGAAATGTACTTATGGAAGCTTCTGCCTTAAGTTTTTAAAATCCTGATAATGTAGTAAGACCATGTAGCCATGTACCCAGGTTCCTGTCTAAGGAGGTATTTGACATGCTCAAATCAAAGCACACATGCAAATTCCACTGCAGGTAGCGAGAACACTCACATTTGAGAAACGTGCTCCTATGTTGCTTGAACAGCTAGGTTGTATTTGCCATAAGAAGAAGAGGAAAAAGTAGCTTTTAATACTTCAGGATAAAATAGGACAGCAGAGCTACCACCTCCTCTTCCTTATTTGACAACTTTATTAAAACTTCAGACACAGTGAAAAGTGTCAGCCAGCGTAAAGTTGTAGCAGGGGCATGAAGGCTGCCTTTCTGGTCTAGGGCTTTTGGATCAGTTTGCAAGTTGTGGACCATTATACCCTTAAATGTAGACTCTCTCTGTATACTTGAAAGTAATCCTGCTTTAATCATTTACAAATGTGTAGAAGATGCATCCCAGCTACAATTTTACCACAGCAGAGTACTAGTAACTGTCTTGATGACATGAAGCTTTCCATCCTATCACTCATCTTATTATCTTGAGATAGCCAGTTCAGATCACCATTTAGCCCATTTGGACCATTTAAGATTATTTAAGGTGATAAATTGCAGACAACGAGGAAATTCACTCTCTTTTATCCCCTTGCTCATTGGGCCTTCCACAGAGTTTTTACCGAGGCAGTAGAATGCAGACTGTAGACTTTTATTAGGTGTGCCTGGTTGAGGAGTATAAGTCATTGCTGCTCTTCAAATATGCACCCCCCCCGACAATACATCAGCAGTATGGGAAGGCTAGATATCAAAATTAGCTTTACAAGGGATCACTCTGATTTGCATACAGGCTTCTGGTAAGGCAGAAAGAGACTTGAGAATGTTTAACTGTGAGTTAACTTAGGAAAAAAAATATTTTTTCAATGTTTAATTCTTATTTTTTAGGGAAAGAAAGAAGTTTCTATGCTACTTCAATCTAAACCAGAACTTATTTTAATGATTCAGAAGAAAAAAAGTCACAATGAAAGAGCTTGGAGGTGCCAACTTCACCACCACACCAATCATGTTGCACTAAAAATACTTCAGTAATAGTCAGCTGCTCCTTTTTTACTCTCATACCCTGTATTTAACATTGTTCTCCTTCACTTAGGAACATTTCCCGTTTTCCAGTTCCCTCTATTCCTCCCCACTTCACTTCTTTCGAAGATTAGGAAACATTACAGAACTTAACTGCAAAAGCCATCTTCATAGGACATTCTGATTAACCCATTAAGCAATTAGTGTTTTGTTTTGTTGTTTTTTTTCTAACTTGCATAATGCTCACATCTTAGTGAGTCAAAGATTATCTTCCTACAGCTTTGAAAACAGACACTTCAAAATTTTTCTTCTTTTCCCTGCAGACGAAGCAGACACGCGTTGTGCTTTGAAATCCGTGCCCGATTAATCACTCCAAACCCGTATTTACCTTCCGCACTTCCCTGTACCGCCCTGGCGGCCAGGAGTAACTCCGTTTTACTCGGTAAAACTTCTGCAACTTCCTCGTGCCTCAGAACGTCCCAGTCCCTCCTGACTCCAATGCGGAAAGCGGCTCCTCGTCCCCCTTCCCTGCCGCAGGAGCCCCGCGCCGCATTCGCGGTGGAGACCGAGAGAGGACCGGACCCTACCTGAACTTCTCTCCGGCCGGCACGGTCAGCTTGTTCAGTCTGTCCATGCTCCGCGCCGTGCTCCTCCCGACCCGGCACCTGCCGGCGGCCACTTTCTTCTCCCGGGCACGGCACGGCAAGGCACCCTCCTACTGCCGTCCGTAGGAGCGCGGCGGAAACTTCTTTGATAGCAATATCTCCCCCGGGTTAAGTCGCGGCGGATGCTGCGCCGAGCTTCCGAAGCCTCTCCCCGTCCTACCCGCAGGCACTAGCAGAGGAGGGACCCGGTGCTAGGGGCGTCCGGACCGCCCCCCCTCCACTGCCCGCCCCCGTCCCGCCCGGCGGCGAGCACAGGTGGCTGGGGAACCAGGAGCTGAGGTGGAGCCTTTGGAAATGGAAACGTGAGGCCTCCCTCATTCGCTCCTCCTCTTGGATCTTTCGGAGTGCCTTAGGGAAGCACAGGCTTGGCCGTGTAGAAAGGTGAGCCAACAGTTGGGATCCCCTGGTTTTACAGCAGGCTAAATTTAGATAAGTTTCAGTGGGTTGGGGCAGGTAACCTGCTCTCAGTTGAATTTCCAGCCCCAGGTGACTTTGCAGTCAGTGGGAACTGATTTAGGCACTTGGCTCCTCACTCCTCTGTGTTTCCCATTGAAGATGTGCTAGGCAGCAGCACACTACTGTGGAACTTTTACCTTCCCAGAGGTTCTCCAGTAAAGCTACAGGAGACCATCCTGTTATCCCCATCCTTTTTAATATAACTTTTATAACTTTTGTAACGTTTATATTTTTTAATATAACTCTGTTTCTTAAGCTAAGGCAGGAGCAAACCATGATCCTTCTAGGGCTGTAAATCATGGCCATTCTCACCCAAGATGTAGGCAGATGATCTGTGTTTTATGGCTGTGGTATATCTGAGCATGGGATTTGTTTTGCTTAGTCTTAGGTTCAACTATTTTTTCCTCTTTAAGGATGAACTTTGTAGGCAGCTGGTTGTTTCTGTAAGCTGGTATTAATGTTCACCCTTTATCCTGAAGTGCTAATTAATTTGAATTCTGCACTATTGAATGATGACTCTTGTCACTCTTTTTTTCATCTTTGTCCTGTCAGCAGCTTAGTTTATTAGCCAAGGCTGCTCTAGGCTGAAAACCTACTAGGCCCTTTTTCAAAAATGTACATCTGCATCATGTTAATATGTTTGGATAAGTACAAGATGTTTTGAGGACAACCAAAGTTTTTTTCTTTGGTATATTTTCTTTACCACTTAGACTAGATTTTCATGTGGATGTGCCTCCTCCTCAGATTTTACCGACTATAGTTTTTTTCTTGTGAAAATATAGCAACAAAACAGACTTTCCTGGTTAGTGCAGATGATTCTGTGCAAGAAGCCTGCCATGAGATTTGTGTCTTTAGTAACAATATTGCTCTGATCTTGGCTGATATTGTTGGTCTCTGAGCTTTCAACATGGAAATCACTTCATATTTGCATACAGTATTTCTCTAGGGAGGGTCCATAGTGAACAAATTGCACTTTTTGGAGTGTCTTATAAAGTCTGTGGGCTTTAAGGAATAACATAATGTTGACTGTAAAACTTTGTAATTCCACCTTGCATTGTATCTGATTATGAACTGGACACCTTTTTAATTCCTAAAAGTTATTTTGAAAATCAAAGTAATTTTGATTTAAATAAAATTATCACTCTGGCAATGTAAAGAAGTGGCTATAAATAAATTACAGCGTCACCTTACTTTTTACTTATACCATCTTCCTGCTATATCTAAACATGTTGGAATATGGGATTTGCTCAGTAGGCTCATGCAGTGATTTCACTTACACGGAAACTGCTTCTTGCCTGACTGTTGGAGAAATCCCAGACCATTTCCCTTTGAGATCTTTGATGGCAGTCTGTCAGTTGCACTGCCATGCTGGTTTTGCCTCATTTCTTCCTGACTCAACTGTTTACAGGTTTAGTTTTAATGCTCTGCAGCATCCTGTGGAGAGGGCTTTTTTCAGGCCTGTCCTCTCAATTCTGTCACCTCGCTGCTCCTGGCAAGAAGCTGCTGCCTTGTGGTCAGGGCAGTCCCTGAGTCCCCTACACTCAGGGCTCAGTGACAGGGGGGTCACACTAGATTTCTCAACCCTGTGATCTACTGGCCCGTGTGTTTGTGTAGCTGTGAAGTGAAATGAACTTGAGAAGGAGTGCACTATAAACAATCTAGCAAAAAGTCACAAAAAAGGGGTGTTTAACTGCATTGGCCCTTGATTTGATCTGGTTCACAAATGTAAATGGAGTGGGAGGAGTAGGGTGTGTGACTGCTTAGACTGGTACTGCTGCAGGGAAGTGACTCCTAAGAAAGTCTCCATTGCATAAGACTTGTTCATGGGATTTTGTGGCATCTGCTCTGGGACCTGTCCACTGGTCATACCTCAGCCTGCTTGCTACTTCCATGCACACACTTGGCCTAATGCATATCCCTGCTTCACTTTAATATCTACAAGCAGTCTGTAGCTAAAAAAAACATACCCCTTTCCTATTACTCCGTTAGGGACCATTTTTACCTGTCTGGAAAGCAGTACAGGGAAAGGAGGTAAATGCTTGTCCTCAGAGCTGTGCATATCTATTTTCTCTTTATATTCACACCTACCAAGTCACACTGGCACCGGAAATTTTTCTTGGGAAGAAAGGAGTCCTGGCCTAGAATTATCAGAGTTGACTTATACCAGTGGACTTCGCCTAGGCTGGCTCTCTTTGCTCATGCAGAATATGGGCAAAGAGTATAATTAGCCCCTTCCTCCCCCAAAAGCAAGTAATTTTGATTTAGAAAAAAATATCACTCTGGTGATGTAAAGAAGTAGCTATAAATAAATGACAGTGTCACAGGACCTGGTATCCCCCAGTTATCTTAAACCCAGGGCATCTGAGAGAATGATTTGTCCTGGTCACCTTGAAATATGCTGTTCCTGGGAAAACAATGGAGAGTCAGGTGCAGGCAAAGTCCTGAGAGTAAGAGAAGGAAGCCACCCTCCCTCAGATGTCAAATGAAGCCTTTCTAGTTACAGTGACATTTCTCCTCTTCCCATGTTTAAATGTGTATGTGCATCAAAACCATCTGGATCTAAACAGTGTAGCCTCACCATAAAATGACTACTGTCTATTTAGCTCTTTCTGGTCAGCCTCCAAATCAACCTATCTGTCCATCTACCCTTTTGGTGAAAAAGCTTGGTTGGGTGCAGAAAGATAGTAAAACCACTAGAGAAAAATCTTAAATAAAGAAGAACATGTCCAAGCTGTTCCAAACAGCCCTAGGCTTATTCTTTTTGACCAGCAGGTGGTTTCAGAGTCTGGACTTCTGGCCTATATTGGAACTGATCCTGTCTGAGGTCAAGAGGATTTTTGTATAGTCCATATGGAGACAAGCAAAACCAGTTTGCAGCTGGCCAGCAGGGCCCTGCAGCCCTGCGCCAGGGCTGGGGTAGGTGAGAGGCAGCAGTTCCTCCATCCCTCCAGTATTACTCATGACCCCAGAATGGTGTCTCGGGGGGCCCATGCTGGAGCATGGGCCAGAGTCTTCCTAATCCCCACTCCAGGAAACACCCTGCCCTCCTCTTTAGGAGCCTTGGGAGGGCCTGGAGGCGGTGGCGGGTTTGAGCCACGCAGCAGGCATAATGTCATGCTATTTTTGTAGTTGTAACCCCAGCAACTGTCCCTTTTTGACCTCATATGCTCATTTGGAGAAAGTCAAAGAGGAACTGGGATTTGTTTTACCGTGCGTGACATCTTGACCATAGTGATGGTTACTATGAAACCCTCTTCCTCATCCACAAGTGCTGTTCTTGGCAGAGGGGGATTTGTTTTGAGGGATGCCTGTGCAGCCTCCACGCTGCCTGGCACGTCTGGGGCCAGTGGTACTGGTTTGGGATGTGTGGTCACCAGCTGGCATGTGCTGCTGCCCACTGAGACCTGGCCTTTCAGCCTGGACCAGCCTGCACTGCTCAGCTGAGGGACAAGTCCCAGTGGTGTGGGACTTAATGGTGTCCCAGGAGGATATGTCTTGATGTCTTGGATGAAGCTTTTTTGCAGAACCGTTCCCTCAGAATTGGTCTTCTGAAGCATCATAATTAAAGCCTTTAACCTTTTTTTTTTTTTTAATCTAATGTTTTAAGAACCCACATTCACAGAGATTGCCATTTTTGTGATTATGTAGATAGCCACTAACTTTATTTTCCTGTATATGGCTACAAAAGGTACAGGATAATTTCCTGGCACCATTACTTAACACAAGTAATGCAGGATTTGCCAGTAAAGTCTGTTGGCACGATGGTTCACAGTATATGCATGCTTTTTATTTTTGTTTTTGAACCTCAAAATGACATTGAAATTTTGCAAAAGGCCTTCTAAATGATTGGACAGATTTTCTAAATGCCACTGACTGTTGCAATATAAATTCCTCATCACTGCAAGTCTTGTGGCTTAGTCTGGGTTTGTCTTTCTGATCCTCTCCCAGTATGACTGCGTAATTCTCCATTTATGCTCATAATAATATGATTTTAGAAAGCAACTTCTTTATCTTTTATGTTCAGAAACTAAAATTACTTTTTACCCCTTGGCTGTTTTCTGCTGTTTGTTTCCCTCATTCTGTGTACATGATGGTGTACTCTCTGGTGGTGTATTCTAGTTTCTGTTTAAGAGCTGTGAGGTCTTCGAGGCATGGTCAAAATTAGACTCAGTGGAACAAACTCTGAGACTGTGAGTATCCTATCTTCATTTGGTTGAAATTTGCTGTGAATTGCCAGATATTTCCTTTTTACTCAGGGCTTCAGTTTTCTATACCCTATTGTTAAGATCATTTATGGGTTTGACTTTGCTTCTCTGAATAGATAGAAAACACCTGTAGTACAGAACCAAAGGATCAGAGGACTTGTCTGAAGTACTTTAGTCGTTGTTAAGTGGTGTTCCTAGGTCAGAACAAGCATCTTCATACAGAGCCAATCATCGTAGGGGAACCATTAGGCAAAATCCAGAGTTTGACTGCTATCACTGACAGGACCAATATTTTTTCTTGGCTGAATTTTTCTCTGACTCTTTTGATGACTGCATTTTTCTGATTTCCACAGAAATTAATGTTCTCTACTTGAATATCTTCTAGTACATGGTTTGTATGACAATTTTGCATTTGTTCTGCTGAAGCTGCTAATATCACTAATATATGACTACATTAAATATTATATAAAATATCAGCTGTACATATGTCCTTTGAACTTCATAAGCTTTAATTCTAACACCTTTTTATGGAGACCATTCATGCCACTGTCTTAACGTAGATTACAGATTATGACTATGTTCAGTCTAAAGAACATAGGAGCCTGTTTGATCTCCCGATCTGGGTTGGCAGCCAAAGCCACAGCCTGACTGTATAGTAAGGAGAGAAGGAGAGGTTCAGTGATGCGACAGCATCTGCCCAGTCTCCTCTGCATGGCAAGAAACCTTAGGAATGTGTCTCAGGCAGGAGCTGTGGCATCCAGGAGAGATGGGCAATCAGACTGCACGAAAGAGTGTGGCAAGTCCAAGCCAGTGTATAGGTAGAGCCTTGGCTCTCAGTTGCCACTTCTGAACTTCTAGGATTTCACGTAGTTGAAATAAAAAGCAGAAAACTCTAAACAGTATCATGTAGCATAAGAATTTATCAATGAGGTGAATAAAAAGGACTGTAAATAGATTAGTTTAAAACATCAATTTACAGTAAATCTTTTTAATGGTTATTTTTATTTTTAATGCTTTGAGGAGACAGTGCTGCATCAAAAGATCTTAATGAACTATGCATGGCTGTTTCAAGAGGAAGATATTTTTTACAGATTACATTAATGCTCATAGATACAGTCTAGTGCCTCTAGTGCCTTGAAGTATATAAAACAGGTGAGAAACCTGATCTGAAGAAAGCAATCAATTTGATAACAAGGTTTCAATTTTGTTCATAACATGACCATATAAGACTTAGATTTTCTCTCAGTCATGCTAAAAAACCCCATCTCTTAAACCCTTTTCAATTAGTAAAATTTTGTCTCCAACATTAATAGAGCATGTCAGAAGTTTTATAGAAGTACTCAGGAGTCAAGGATGCAACTGTTCTTTATAGGAAAGAATTCTTCAAGTGTCTTGCCACGTAGCTAGTGTATTTTTTAATTTTTACTTCCCTACTTCTGGGGAATGTGGGGAACCACAAGATGTTGCACATCTTACTCTTTAAAAGACAGCTTAGTGACCTTTTGCTTTGCTTTTCTTTCAGGAAGTCCTGACAAAAGAGCAGTGATGTAAGCTCTCCTGAGCAATATGTAAAATGATTGAAAATTCACTTCAAAACATCTGTCTTATTTTACTGTCTTGAGGTCACAGTATTTTACCTATCTCAGAGGTACTTCTCCCTGCTTATATTTACATGGGGTCTTAAATCCCTCTCAGACTCTGATAATTGCTTCAAAGAGAGGATTTATTCATATCTAAAGGTCTCTCTTTAAAATTTGAATCTAGTGCATGAGCTCTGACTTCATGCTATTATTGGGGTAGCACTAAAGGTGAGATCATCAGCCCTGGAAACAGTGTAATCTGAATGTGCAAATAGCAGGAATTTGGCTCGTTCACAAGAAAGTCAGTAAATGATTGCTACAGAGCTGTGGAAGTTTACTGAAAATAGCCCAAAATGATACCACCAACATCTGAACTGGAATATGTTGCCATGTTGCAGGCATGGTATTTTCCTAAAGACCTGCTAGTTTGAAGTATTTTGTATATATTTGATCTCTTCTGCTTTCAGAGTATCTGTAGGAGGATGTACTAGCAATATGCTGTGGGGATGAAGAGCAGAGGGGAATTGAGATTTAGCAGTAGATGTCACATGCTGCCCAGGAGGGTTTTGTGCTTGGTCATATGGGTCTGAATGCAAATCTGTGGGGCTTGATACTAGGCCAAAAGAGCACTCAAACTCTATTGTTTAAAACTATGTCAATTTAGGCATAGGTTTTTTTCCCCTTTTGACTTCTATTTCAGTCAATACACAGCCTACTTACTATTCAGTGTCCCATAGCTGGTATTTGGAAACCAAAAGTTTATGGAACATGATTTCTCATTATATTCTCTGTAATTACTACTTACTGATTGCTATAAACAGGTGAAACACTGTTGATTCACATTTGAAAGAATATATCTCTGTTTTTTTCCAAGCGTTGCTCTCAGACTCTCATTAACTAACTTGAATGGATTTTTTCCATTTCCAGGATGTGTTTGAGCTGCTTTAAACTAAAAACCACTAGTTGTACAGGAAAAGTTTAGCTGTATCTTAGCAGATGAGAGGAAGGTACTTTTCTGTCCCAAGTATTTTTTTAAAATACTAATTTTCAGAAGTTTTGGTCTCCTTGCTGTGGGTTAAATGGCTCAATTTCACAGTGTTAATTTTGGAAGACTCCTAGCAACTACCTTTGAAATCTTAAAGCTTTAATCTGTTATCACTTTGGATACTAAATGGCATATTCAAAATTGTTCATGTTGTAATAGTAGGAGATGAATTTGAAGGGGATTTGGGTTTGTCTTTAGCCTCAGTGAAGGAAACAGGCTGCACATGTAGGCATGTTCTGTGGCAAAGGCAAAGATGTGAAACCAGTAAATTTAGTAGGATTTTCTCATGAAGGGGCTTCTGAGTAAACTCATTTTAGCACCTGTGGAGAAAAAGTGTTTTATTTCTCTGGGGACAAACCTACTGTGTAAAGATCTACACTTCTGCTTTTCAGTTTTACTGTCATCTCTTCCACATGCACAGAGAAACACAGAATTTGCTCCCTCAGACAGACTCATTATTTAATGTTAAACTGAAAGCATTTGAGATTAGATTGCCTTGGAAGCAGTGACCTGTGCTGGAGCCAGCTGAGTGCTACACCGACTCTGGAGAATAGTGCTGCTAGGTCTGCAAATCTTACCCCCTGCCACCAGTCAAGAGTGACTGCTATGGAGATACTTGTAACTGGCCAGCTTTAATCTACCTCTGGCCCTAACCATGGAAGGGAGGGCACAGGGACACAGCCTTCTTTGCAGGCTGGCAAGCCATTCCTGCTTCTGACTTTTCTCCGGGGCTTGTATACCCTTCCTCCTCATCTCTTGCTTCAACAAAGTTAAATCTTGGACAAGTTTGCTTCTGTGTGTATCTTCCTGTTTGGGGTGTTGATTTACCCTGGAAAGTACCCAAGAGGCCTTAGTGGAAATGCTTCGCAGAATGGGTTATTTGGCCTTGGCACTGACAATGAGACTTGCATGAGACGGAGGATGGGGGAGGAGAAGCATTTTGTGTTCTTCCTTTCTGCATGTGCCTACTGAGCATCAGAGTTCAGACATAGTGAGTGGTCTAAAGATGTCTGCATCCCTGCTGACACAGTCAACTGTGTATATCCACACAAAAGATTGCACAAAGTTTTCAAATCTCAAAATGAAAGGGATGTCTTAAAATGAGGCTATTTTTCTGTACTGCTGATACTGTTCACACATACTACGATGCATTCAGTAACTGGAAAATGATGCAAAAAAATAGTTTTTAAACCACTTCTTTCTTACACTGGCCTGTAATATATACAGCTGAGGAAAATGCAGCTGGTGCATCTTTTCTCTGGCACAGTTTGGTAATCTGCACAGCTTTGCCGACCATGATCGCTGTTTGAACATTTTCCTGTTCCTCCTTAGGAACAGAAAAAAATACTTTCGTCTGTAGTCTTTTTTTTCACATGTTTCCATCTCCTTAAAACTGGTCTCTTCTGTTTCTTGGGTAATTGCCTAACACTATGTTCTGGGAGCAGAAATGTCACCAAACAGATAAAGTTCTGAAAATCCTTCTCACCCAAATGTACAGTGGATTTCAAATACCACCTTTAAAAACAGACAGTGAAGGGATCCAGGAGATGGAGGACTCTCTAAAGGAAGAAATTACGTTAAAAAGTAACAAACTACTATTTGAAATAATAACAAGATAACATTTTATGACCAAAGTTGCAATATGGCTGTGAAATGAGATGAAGTTTTATGGAATACTCTCTTCTGTGGAGAAAAAATTGCTCCGACTTGTGACTGTAGCCATGAAATTTTTCTGTTTTCTAAGAGTACAAACTTTGTGAATTGTTTACAGTTGGTAACTTTAATTGCATGAAGACTACAAAAGTGTAGCAGATGAATCATAGTGACAAACTATACCTTAGTGGGTTATTATTTTTTATAGATCCTCTTTTGAAATATTTATTGATGTAGTACAGCATTTAAAAGAGTTATTTCATAAATTTGTGGTCATAAAAGCCTGCATCTTTATACTCTCAGAATATATTGGAAGAAAAAAAAATCTACATTTGGTATCAAACACTGAGTTTCAGAATAACTGTTTCTACTCTTCCCCCCTCCCCCC